>BQNB010006694.1:0-96533 GCA_026074375.1 Tanacetum coccineum | reverse complement strand
ACCAATTATGAATTTTTCGTTTCATCTAGCTATAGAGACTCGTGCTGATAACGTGTTATAAATGTAAAGAACAAGAATACAAGAATAAGAGAAGAATGAGGAGAATGAAGAATTCTTATTCATGTATTTCAATCCAAGAGGTTACAAGTATCAAGTATTTATAGGGAAGATAAATACATGTAAACCCTAACGGGCCGGTTGAGATAATGGTGAATATACATAAGCCCATTAGTATTATTTTACAACATTAATGTATTTATCATAATAATTCATCATACATACCCAATTAATAAAATTACTATTATGCTTTAAAAAATCTTACACGTTAGTCTTTGTGGTTACAAAATCTTGTAGCGTCTATCTTTTTGCCCAATGGCCGTTTGTTTTTAGGGTTATCTCTTTGCAGCGTCTATCATTTTGGCCGACGACTATTTGTAACTATTTTCAAAATTTTTGGTTTATACGTTTTTGTGAATTTTATACGTTTTTTTACTTTTTCGGTTGTTTTTATATGTTTTCGTCCATTTTTATAAGTTTTCATACTTTTTTTACATTTTTATCAGTCATTATACGTTTTTGTACGCTTTAATACGTTATTGTACGTTTTCATACGATTTATTACGTTTTATATGTTTTTATACGTTCTCTTACGTTTTTGTTCGTGTTTTTATATATTTTCTTATGTACTTATACGTTTTTGTAAATTTTTGAACGTTTTTATATGTTTTTTTACGTACAAAATTGTACAAAAACGTATACAACATACAAAATCGTAAGAAAACGTACAAAAACGAATAAGAATGCATAAAACGTACTAAAACGTATGAAAAAGTACAAAAACGTATGAAAACGGGTAAAAGCGTGTCAATGCGTAAAAAACGTAAAAACGGAAAAAAACTACATAAAGTAGGGTTGCTCACGGTCCGAAAACCGGTCCGGACTGAACAAGACCGGACCGGACCGAAACCGACCTTGGCCAAAACACCGGACCGGAGACGGACCAAAATTGTCCGGTCCGGCCCTTCATGCTTTTATTAAATTTTCTGACATTAGGGGCATTTTGGTAATTTTGCACTTGTTCTGATTTTAGGGTTTTACAGGTTCGGTCCGGTCCGGTTCGGGCCGGTTTCTCGGTCCGGTCCGGTCCGGTCAGCGGTCCGTTTTGCTCACCCCTAACAGAAAGTATGAAAACGTATAAAAACGGTTAATAACAGACGAAAATGGACAAAAACTTATAAAAACTGATAAATACGTACAAAACGAAAAAGAACGTACAAAAAAGTATGAAAACTTACAAAAATGTATAAACGGACGAAAATGGTCAAAACATATAAAAACATATAAAAGCGGAAGAAAACCGTTAAAACATACAAAAAGGTATGAAAACTTACAAAAACGTATAAAAAGTATAAAAACGGAGAAATATATAAAAACTGATAAAAGCTGACGGAAACGGATAAGAAGGGATGAAAACGTATAGAAACGTACAAAAATGTATGAAAACGCATAAAAAAAATTTAAAACATAATTACAAACGGTCGTTGGCTAAAAGAATAGACGCTGCCAAGGTTATAAATAGCGTGAGGCGTGGCGGCATTTCCACGCCTCAAGCCTTAGGAGCTTTTGCGAAGCCATGACGTATTTCAAGGCGTGACTATAGCGGGAAAATAATATTTATAAATTTATATAATAATATCATATTTCATATACATATCGAGTTTACAAAAAGTGCTATGCATAAAAGCAATATGAACTTGTAGTCTTCGTGGTCATATACTCACGACTATTTAAAATTGAGTTAAAAATTACTAAGCCCAAAAAGAAATAGCCCAAATACAAAATAGCCTAATTTTTTTCTAAAAGCTTCTAAAAATGGCGCCACGCCTTGCAATTTAGCGTGCCTTTGCGCGCCTTTTGACGCCTTGAGTCACGCTACGCCTAACGCCATATCGTAACGGCGAGGCTACGCCTCACGCTTTGGCGACGCCTTTGCGGCGCCAAGGCGCGCCTTTTAGAACACTGGACGCTACAATGAGATAACCCTAAACACAAACGGCCATTGGGCAAAGGGATAGACGCTGCAAGATTCTGTAACCACAAGGAATAATGTGTAATATTTTTAAAGCTAAATGGTAATTTTGTTAGTTTGTTATCTGTAATGAGTTATTACAATAACTATATTAAGCATTAATAAGCATTAATAGCTTTTAGCCAGACTAAATGATAAACTAATTAGAAAATAGTCCAGTGCGTAAAAGAGTAATACGAGTAGATTATAGACGTATCATAACAAAATTAAATTTTAATAGTTGAATTTTAATTATTTATGTAATTTTAGGGTTTCTCACCTTGTCTAACAAGTATAATATAATTGACTACAAGTTAAGATATACAAGTTCGATGATAAGGTACTTTGATAATGAAAATAAACAAGCTAAATAGATAATTGTCCAATCAAGTAAAATGAAAGTTTATTGTATTCCCATGTTCAATCACAATTCACAAAGAGTTACTAACACGTATAATTTTAGGCTTATGCATGTCACAATAAAATACAAAATTAAATCACATCAAGTTTGAAGTGAACAACATAAGTTAACTAATGTGATAATTACCAATCAAAAAGCTAAGCACAAAGTCGTAGCATTCTTAATTTTATTTGATCAACATGTGTATTCACATAAAATACAAAATTTTAGGCTTATGCATGTCACAATAAAATACAAAATTAAATCACGTCAAGATTGAAGTGAACAACATAAGTTAACTAATGTGATAATTACCAATCAAAAAGCTAAGCACAAAGTCGTAGCATTCTTAATTTTATTTGATCAACATGTGTATTCACATAAAGCTATCATACTAATATCCGGCTAATTCCGGATCTAATATCGGCTACACTCAAGCATTACTAACATAACTAATATCCGACTACACCCGGAGCACTATTGGCTAACATTCGAGCGACATTATCATAACTAATATCCGGCTAATTCCGGAGCTAATATCCATGACATCTCTAACTACTAAACGTGCTCTACCATCCGTTACTAATGTCTTGTCATAATCATAACCGGTCTCTATCTGGTACTAACATCTTGACATAATCATAAGCATACATAACATATAACTATGCTACTACGTATATTATGCTATTCGTTACTCACCTTAAGCTTGGTTTAGGCGTTCCTCTTACTTTTCCCGATCACCTAAACACATAAAAATCATACTAGAGAAGTCATTAATTCATTTATAACACATAAACTTTAACTTTAACTACTAACTTGATCTCTTTAAAACCTTATGACAAACACCCTATTAACAACCAATCATGAACTAATTTTCATAAGTTATACTAATTTTTTCATATCAATTCTCATACATAGACTATCATTAGTAATCATAAAACATCATGATCATGACTAAGATTATCATAAAACATCATAAAGATTATCATAAAACATCATAATAATTATGGCTAAAATCATCATTTATACGCATACCATCCAAAAGCCCCTAAACCTTCTCCCAATAATAGTTAAACTAAAACTAAGAATTCATACTTACCTTGAAAAGAACTTAATACAAGGACATGTGAACTCTTTTCTTGATCAATTTCAATTGCTCCAAAACTATTTCTTGAATTAACCTTCTTGAAATTTCTTCCAATGGAGTTAAACTTCATTTTCTCTCCTAATTTCTATAAAAAAACACGTACCATAACACGTGTAATAATGAGGGGTTAAATCCCAGAGCTTAAGGTATTAGACCATAAGGACAACTCTGTAATTTTACATCTTAATCTTCACTTTGCATAGTTAATCCTGTTGTTAATTCTATTACATGGAATGTCATTTTTCTGTTAACTATATGCATTACAGATCCCTATTCCGTTAAATACTAATAATTGAACTAACTTTCTAAAAATCCTTTAAATACTAATAAAATATACATAGCTAAAATTTTAAATTTGATGTGTTACAATATGTGTGTATTCACATACAACCCTCAAATACCAGCAAGCCAATCAATAAAACTAAGTGTAACAAGTTTATTGTTCTCGCATAAAATGTGTCTCGTGACGCGTGAAGTGTACTTCACTTTGGTCACGCGTGAAGATCCATAATGATAGGTTGTTTGGTGGTTAGCTTTATCAAACTTAACAGAAAATTGATGCAAGTGTACAAGTTTTTTAAAAAATCGGTTATGGTTTTTTCGACCGGTTTTTTAAAAAACCGGTTAGGATTTGCAACTCTAATTGCGAGGTATATATGTGTTTAAATGAAATATATGTAAATAATGATGAAGATGTTAACTACTACGTGAGTTTGAAGATGAAAGTGAATAATAATGATATGCCACACAACAACACCAACTTACTACACCTGTCTATCATTATTTATACCAATTAAATATTCAAATATACGTACATAAAACCTCCAAGTACAATCAAGGATGAAATCAAGTGGCTCTCTAGAGTTTACTAAACTTTTATGAATTTTTGTAATGTAATGTGTTTTTAGTCTTGTTTAGCCTCTATTATTACTATACTAGTTGGTTACCCCGCGCATAGCGGCGGTAATAGAAAATTTACTAACTTAATTTTTTACGCAATTTTCTACCCGCTTAGTAATTTCGTTTCACAACACTTTAAATGTATGTGTTCGTTGTATGTGTTCGTTTGTTTGGGTTTGCTCGTATAGCTTTCCTCGCAACACATATTAACATCATCCATCTCGCGATGTAAAGAAGAAACACACTCTCCTAAAGTATATAGTTTAAACGTAACAAGGTTATAATATTTATTTAAGGTTAAAGATTATAAAAAGTATATATCAACATAATAATAAACCCACTAAAAATGTAAAAAATAAAAAAAAATTTATTAAAATCTAAACAAAATGTATGTTGAATTAAAGCGAGCACAAAATTTTAAAAATATGCGAGAGAAATAGGAACCTAATAAAATTAAAATTGATAAAAAGATATTTCAATTTGAAAATAAAGGTGATTTAGAAACATAATCAGCAGGAATGTTACTTGAACTATCAGCAGGAACGACTTAATGCTATCAGCAGAAACGACACTTAGTCGTTTGTAGTTTGTCCCAACAAATGTGTTTTTAGTCTTGTTTAGCCTCTATTATTACTATATTACTAAAAGGCGGTATGCTCCCAAGAGCTGCTTTGGAAGTCGAAAGTTTAAGAAAAATATTAAAAAATAAAATGTTACATAACCCTTATCTATCTATCTGTCTGTCTGTCTGTCTGTTTGTCTCTCTGTCTGTCTCTCTGTCTCTCTGTCTGTCTGTCTCTTTGGTTCTCTCTCTCTCTCTCTTTCTCTCTCTCTCCCTCCCTCCCCCTCCCTCTCTCCCTCCCCCTCCCCCTCCCTCTGTCCCTCCCGCTCCCCCTCTCCATCCTTCTCCCTCTCTCCCTCCCCCTCCCTCCCTCCCTCTCTCTCTCTCTCTCTCTCTCTCTCTCTCTCTCTATCTCTCTCTCTCTCTCTCTCTCTTTCTCTCTCTCTCTCTCTTTCTCTCTCCCCCTCTCTCACTCTCTCTCTCCCTCTCTCTCCCCCTCCCTCTATCCCTCCCACTCCCCCTCTCCATTCCTCTCCCTTTCTCTTCCCCCCCTCTCTCTCTCTCCCTCCCCTTTTCCCTCTCTCTCTCTCTCTCTCTCTAGAGAATACATAGTCTCCATCTCTCTTATTTTCTCTCCCTCTCTTTTTCTAAATTTGCGCTTCCTCTCTCTAAAAATTGTTATTGTTTTCTCACCGCATGGTGGTTTATCCGTTGTTTTCTCACTGCATGGTGGTTGTTTTGTTAGTTTGTTGCTGGCGATGATGGCTTATGTTTGTCGGTGGTTTGGTTGGGTTTGACTAACGGTGGTTTGTCTTCATCGGTGGTTTGGTCGGGTTCCTGAGACTGACCACTGTTATTTAAGGTAGGTACAATTTGTTTTTATAAAATCTCTGATTAGGTTTTTGTTCTAATTTGAGGTTTTTGCTTCATGAGTTATTGAGTAGTTAATTAGGGTTGGTACAATTTGTTTTTATAAAATATCTGATTAGGGTTTTGTTTTAATTTGGGGTTTTTGCTTCGTGAGTTATTGAGTGGATAATTAGGGGTCGTATTGTTGGAAATAGTGTGTTTGGGTTGAAAGTTGTGGTTGTTTGTAGCATGCGTGTTGTGTTGCTGTGTTATTGAGGGAGTCGTATTGTTGGAATTGGTGTGGTTGGGTTGAAAGTTGTGGTTGTTTGTGGCCTGTGTGTTCTGTTGCTGTGTTATTTAGGTGGAATCATCCATATCTTAGCGGGGCATCATGAGTTCCTGTTTGTAGCCATGACGGGTTGATACTTCTTTATCCAGCACGCATTTTTGGTGTGTTTGGGTTGAAAGTTTGTTATTGAGGTGGAATCATCCGTTTCTTAGGGGGCATCACGAGTTCGTGTTTGCAGCCATGGCGGTTTGATACCTCTTTATCCGACACGCATTTGAACACGTGTTAGGCACATAATGTTATTGATGGTATTGTTGGAACTAAGGTGTTTGGAAAGCTATCCGTGTCTTGGTGGGGAATTACGAGTTTGTGTTTGCATCCATAGGTTAAAAGTTATAGTCATATGTTTAAGCTGCGTGTTTCGTTGCTGGATTATTGAGGGTGAAAGTTATTCGTATCTTGGCGGGGCATCATGAATTTGTGTTTGCAGCCATGGCGGGTTGTTAACTCATAATCCGGGACATATTTCAACATGTGGTAGCCATGGAACCTGTCAGAAAAGCACCTAAGTAGGGAAGGGAGTGGTATGGTAAATATCTTTGGAAAGGAAGATGTGAAACTTGATAGTTTTGGCTTATGCTCCTTTGATGTCGCCGCTTCTTTCGTTGCCACTATCCATGTTATTGAGGGACTCGTATTGTTGGAATTGGTGTGTTTGGGTTAAAAGTTGTGGTTGTTTGTGGCCTGTGTGTTCTGTTGCTGTGTTATTGAGGTGGAATCTTTCGTATCTTGGCGGGGCATCACGAGTTCGTGTTTGCAGCCATGGCGGGTTGATACTTCTTTATCTGGCACGCATTTTTGGTGTGTTTGGTTGAAAGTTTGTTATTGAGGTGGAATCATCCGTTTCATGGCGGGGAATCACCAGTTCATGTTTGCAGCCATGGCGGTTTGATACCTCTTTATTCGGCACGCATTTGAACGCGTGTAAGGCATAGAAAGTTATTGATGGTATTGTTGGAACTAGGGTGTTTGGAAAGCTATCCGTGTCTTGGTGGGGCATTACAAGTTTGTGTTTGCATCCATGGGTTGAAAGTTATAGTCATCTGTTTAGGCTGCGTGTTTCGTTGCTAGATTATTGATGGTGAAAGTTATCCATATCTTGGCGGGGCATCATGAATTTGTGTTTGCAGCCATGGCGGGTTGATAACTTATTATTCGAGACGTATTTCAACACGTGGTAGCCATGGAACCTGTTAGGTAAAAAACCTAAGTAGGGAAGGGAGTGGTATGGTAAATATATTTGGAAAGGAAGATGTGAAGCTTGATAGTTTCGGCTTATGCTCCTTCGATGTCGCCGCTTCTTTCGTTGCCACTATCAATGTTGTGTGACGACAGCAGCGTGTGCATTTTGATGGTCCTAGGCTTACAAGCTGTTATACGTTTTTAACATTTAATAAACGACCCGGGAACATTCTATACTACTTCTCGGTTTTATTGATCTTGTTGATTTTTAGACTTATATATATTTTATATTTTATATTATATATTTAGTAAAAAAACGGACGATCATTCATTTTTGATCTTCTCTTACTATGTCTGGGTTTATCGCGTATGGTGGCCAGGTGTTTTCCAAATTCCAGTGTGTATATATGGCCTTAGATTTAATTTTAGTAATTTTCACAAAATTGGGAAGTAGTCACGTATTTGATTGTGGGTTTATGTTAAGCTGAGCTTGAATTTTGGTTGCAAGTGTTACCCGTGACGTAGATAATAGACGCTGATGAACACGAGCAGTTTCACTAAAAGGAGTGGACGTCTGTGAGTTGGCTTGGCAACCTATTAGGTGTGCAACCATGGCGAATTTCTATTTTTCAGAACGCTTGCCTCTTATCTGAGCCGATTGATCTTTCGTATTACAAGATGGAAAGTAATACAATGATAATAACATGATGAGAGATGGAGACTATGTATTCTCTAGGAAGAGAGAAAGAGACCCGGGTTATATAACATTTTTTTAACATTATTCTCAAAATCACGACTTCCAAAGCATGCTCTTCTTTCTGCTTATGCACCTTGCGTTTATTGCAACTGCATTTATTGTTTCTGTATTTTTGTTACAGCCACGATATGCTATACATAATGCGAAGGAGTCGTATATTGGCGGAGTGTTTATACTAATGCAGTCATAGCAATTTTCCCAACTTTGCAACCAATATGACATGTTCATGAACCGTGTGTTAGGCTAGTTGGTGTGTCACTCATGCCTTTCGTGCACGCAAACGTTTACCATTGGTTATGCATCAGCTAGTCTCATAAATGTTTCGTATATAATTTTGTCGCTACACTAAGTTTTAACAGATGTTGTCGCCTTTTGTCTGATAGAAGTTTAAGTTATTGTGCATATACTAAGTGTCAGCAGGGCAATCTACAATTTTTGCAGCCAAATCACATGTCTTTTTCTTACAGAAAGGCAATGATGAATTAAAAGAGGTTTGCATACAACTATGATGCATTATATGTCGGCAGGGCGACATGATGTGCTTGTAGCCACAATTATCGAATCACACATTGTTGATACCTTACTTAACTAAGTCTCGATCTTATGTGTGTTTATTTCACGTTCCCAGCCACGCTAAAAACTTGGTAAATTCAAAGGCGTTTTGTGCTTGGGTTGTCATGACAGTGTTTGAGCATAACAACTTATTCTAAAGAAACCTTAAACACGACTCGACAGAAAGAAATTCGCTAGAACGAGACAAGGTTCATGGCATGTTGTTCGGTGTTTCTGCAGAATCGACTGCTCTTGCGACTTGAATGTTCTTCTGGAAGATTCCAGGTTAATATGTACAATCAATTCTACAAAAACACCCAGCTGCAAGTCCTGGGAGGCATTAGATAACTAAAGTCGGGTAATGAAGTCACATGGAAATCAGCGGCTGCAAAGTTAAGTGTAAGCTTCACGTATTGATAATATATTGTTTTAATTTTGCTATTTGTAACAATATTATGCGCCTTGATTTTATACTGATGCTAGATAATTAATAATATGACAGACATGATTGGTGGTGGTGTTCGCGGCTAATTGTCTATAGAGAACTAGGCAGTCTTTTGTCACCACTCGGCATCCCTCTCTCTTGGGAGCATGCTGCCTTTTAGCAATATAGTTATAATTATAATATTATGGGATGTTTTGGTTTTTCACGTTTCCAGATGGATACGTAATGGCAGGTGCTGTGATATTGATATTGATTACAAGAGGTCGTGATGAATTTAAACAGGTTCGTTTAAGGTCGTGGTCGTCCGTATCTTGACGGGGCAAATTATTAAGTTTGTAGCCTTGCCGGATGTATCTCCTTCTTTGATTTTAAACCTGTCTGACCCTCACAACTGATCATGCTTGATTTTAGTGCAGTATCGACAGTATCATCTATGACCAGGTACTTGATTTATAAATTAGTAAGATATCGTATTTAGATCAACAAAAGGCGGAGGTCGTTGATACAATATGTTCTACCAAAGCAGGTCGCGAAATTAAAGAGAACGTCGTGATAAGTAATTTGGTGCAAATTACTTTTCGCCGTGATCTCTTTCATTCCTCGTCATCCTTTGTGCATGCCTTTTGTGTCACTGACATCCGCTTTTCATTGGTCTGAAAACGAAATATTACAAAACGTGTTGTAGTGTACAATCGAATCTATTCATTATCGTGGCGGGACAGCACTAAGAAAATAGTGTTTGCAGACATGGTGTGACCAACACGTTTTCATCCGGGTTCGCACTTGCAAATCTGAGCCATTAAGTTTAAATATTCATCTCTATTGACCACCCCTTGCGTCCATGTCAGAAGTCAACAACATCGATTCACAGAGTGAAACTATATCTCTTCCGTTGTTGGCTTCTTACTCGGACCTAGGAATGATCTTTTGAGTGTGCTAAGGGTTTTGGTACTTTCACGCGTGCTTTCATGTAGAAAATGACTTCTAATTCGACGTATGTGACAGACACAAAACTCTTATCATATATTCGGATATAACATTTTCGCTGTCACCTTTTTACATGTGCGAAACATAGGCGATGATGATACTATGACATTTGTGAGATCCTAATTGATAATTATGTGTGAAATCGACACGTATCTTGGCGGGGCAACATTAAGGAAAAAGTGATTGCAACCATGTTGTGCCAAACAGCTTTTCGGACGGGTCTGCACTTGCAAATCTGAGCCCCTAAAATTTAATACCCGTTGACATAACGTTGTGCTTGATAAACATTCTTTACATCTGATATCACACCGATTGTGTGCTACAGCTATGAGGCGATGATGAATACGAGCAGGATGCTAGGCTTGCACCTCTTGCCAATCTGATGCTTTTATCTGAGCCAGTCATTTTTTGTTTTTCGGACATCGATATTTTTGCGTTTTTTTTAAAGTGTTTAAATTCAGACAATGATGAAAACGGGAGCCTAAACCTCAGGTATATTTGTTTTAAGCATACACCTTATTGCAACAATTAACCGCTTCATGATGTATACCGATTCTTGAGCAGCTTATCAACGTCTAGAGTATCAAACGTGATGTCCTACGCGCGGATAAGCTGCTCAAGAAGAAGATACTGCATCAACAATTGACAATCCCTATCCGAGTCTATACTAAAAAAAATCGCATGTTGTATGTATTATTTTAAAACTCTTTTAAAAAACAATCTGGTCAATACATATACGCCTTTTTTCTATATTTCTACAGTTGTCCAATCAGCAAACGGCACAAGCGGTTATTAATTCTTCTGCTACAGGCCGTACCCTAATTCTCTTCTCAATTAACTGTACGGATGTATTGGTAATAAACAATGTCTTCTCTTACATTCATGCACGTTGCGAGCAGGAAGATCGTTATACACATGTCAATAAAAGTGGACATTCTATCCAATAAGAGGAAATAATAGGATCAGGGCCGAAATGAGGGAAGCCGAAGAGAACGTCGTGGAAAATGATTTGGTGCAATCGCTTTACGCCATGTCTTCTTCGGTTTCCCATTGTTCTTTGTAAAAGCCCATTCTATTATCACCTAACGTCTTATGCGAATTTGTAATAGCAAAGACATCCACTACTTTAAGGTGTCATATTCGACTCCACAAAAGACTCTTATCAGGGATAAAATGCGTCTCACCAAAGAATGTTTTCAATGAAAGAGAATGACGTGACAAGTAGTGATAACTCACATAAGCTATCCTTTCGGAATAAAAAAACGGATAATCCCGCGCTCCGCAGCAGAGCGCGGGTTGAAATCCTCGTTTAATACAACTGGCCAATTTTTCTAATGATTGCATGTGTATGCAACATGCTTGTTAAGATCTCGATTCTAATCTTAGGATCTTATAATTTAACGATACTGTAAAGTAAAAACGATCTCGATTTTACGTAAGATCTTATAGATCTCGTTCTTGAGCATAATATATTAAGACATAATCCGATCTGATATTACATTTTTTAACCACAAACTAAAAAACTCTAAAGTTGTGGATTATGTTTTATAGAATTTAAAAACATCATGTTAATGTTCTTAAACATTTATAGTCATAACTTATATAACATTTTCATTAAATATTGATATAATTTTATGTTTATGATATATAATAATTTAATCATTTGTATAATATTAGCAAGACTTAGAGGTGGCAAATGGGTCGGGTTGGGTCGGTTTGGGTCATGGGTCATGGGTCAACCGGGTCATGTTTTAAATCCAGGGTCTAATGGGTCATGGGTCAAACGGTTTGGGTCAGGTCAACCTACTAAATTATGGTGTTTTCATACATTTTTGAAAGTTTTATTACGTTTCGTCACTCTTTTATGTTTTCGTCTGTTTTTTTCGTTTTTATCCGATTTCTTACGTTCTCAAACGATATCTTAAGTTTTTCGTCCGTTTTACTACTTTTTAATGATTTCTTATGTTTTATCCCTTTTTTTCGCTTTCGTTCGTTTTTGGTAAGTTTTTTCATCCCTTTTTTACGCTTTCGTTCGTTTTTTACGTTTTCGTCCGATTTCTTACGTTTTCATTCATTTTTTACGTTTTCGTCCGATTTCTTAAGTTTTCGTCCGTTTTTTTACGCTTTCGTTCGTTTTCTTACGTTTTCGTTCGATTTCTTACGTTTTCGTTCGGTTATTTACGTTTTTATTCGATTTCTTACGTTTTCGTTCGATTTCTTACGTTTTCGTCCGATTTCTTAAGTTTTCGTCCGTTTTTTACGTTTTCGCCCGTTTTCTTACGTTTTCGTCAGATTTCTTACGTTTTCGTCTGTTTTTTTACGTTTTCATCCGATTTCTTACGTTTTCGTCAGTTTTCTTAAGTTTTCGTCCGATTTCTTACGTTTTCGTCCGATTTCTTACGTTTTCGCCCGATTTCTTACGTTTTCGTCTGTTCGTCATATTTCTTACGTTTTCATCCGTTTTTTACGTTTCTGTTTTTGTCCCATTTCTTATGTTTCCGTTCGTTTTTTTACGTTTTCGCCCGTTTTTTACGTTTTCGTGAGATTTCTGATGTTTTCATTTCGTTTTACGTTCGTCTATTTTTTACGTTTTTGTCCGATTTCTTACGTTTTCGTTCGATTTCTTACGTTTTTGTCCGATTTCTTAAGTTTTCGTCTGTTTTTTTACGTTTTCGCCTATTTTCTTACGTTTTCGTCCGATTTCTTAAGTTTTCGTCAGATTTGTTACGTTTTCGTCTGTTTTTTATGTTTTCGTCTGATTTCTTACGTTTTCATTTTGGACGTTTTCTTTTGTTTTTTGACCCCTTTCTTCGTTTTCTTACGTTTTATACGTATTTATTCGTTTAAAAAAACAAACAAAAACGTAAAAAAACGGACGAAAATGGACGGAAACGTAAGAAAACAGACGAGAACGAACGTAAATGTAAAAAAACCGACGAAAACGTAAGAAATCGGACAAAAACCTAAAAAACGGACGAAAACGTAAAACATCGAACGAAAACGTAAGAAATCTAAGGAAAGCGTAAAAAACCGGACGAAAACGTAAAAAACCGGACGAGAACGTAAAAAACAGAGGAAAACATAAAAAAACAAACGAAGACGTAAGAAATCGAACGAAAACGTAAGAAATCTAACGAAAACGTAAAAAACCGGACGAAAACGGAGGAAACGTAAAAAAACGGACGAAAACGTAAAAAACCGAACGAAAACGGAGGAAACGTAAAAAAACAGACGAAAACGTAAGAAATATGACAAAAACGTAAAAAACGGACGAAAACGTAAGAAATCTGACGAAACCGTAAGAAATCGAACGAAAACGTAAAAAAAACAGACGAAAACGTAAGAAATCGGACGAAAACGTAAAAAATATGACGAAAACGTAATAAAACGGGCAAAAGCGTTGGAAATCGGTCGAAAACGAAAAAAATGGACGAAAACGTAAGAAATCAGACGTAAACTTAAGAAATCAGACGAAAACGTAAGAAATCGGACGAAAACGTAAGAAATCGGACGAAAACGTAAAAAACAGACGAAAAAGTAATAAATCGGACGAAAACGTAAAAAAATGACGAAAACGTAAAAAACAGACGAAAACGTAAGAAAACAGACGAAAACGTAAAAAATCGGTCGAAAACTTAAAAAAACAGACGTAAAACCTAAGAAATCATACGAAAACGTAAAAACAGATGAAAACCTAAGTAATCGGACGAGAATGTTATAAATATGACGAAAACGTAATAAAAAGGACAAATTCGTAGGAAATCGGGCGAAAACGTAAGAAATCGGACGAAAACGCAAAAAAAGGGACGAAAACGTAAGAAATCAGGCGTCAACGTAAGAAATCAGACAAAAACGTAAAAAACAGACGAAAATGTAAAAAAACAGGCGAAAACGTAAGAAATATGACGAAAAAGTAAAAAACAGACGAAATCGTAAGAAATCGGACGAAAACGTAAAAAAAGGGGCTACGTAAGAAATCTGACGCAAACGTAAAAAAACGGACGAAAACGTTCAAAAAACGTATAAACGTAAAAAAAAGTTATGATTAGGGTATATCACTTTTTAAGAAGTTGTAACTAATTAGGTTAAAGTTTAACTAGATCGACCTATTCGACCCATTCCTATGACACATTGGACCCATTCATTTAATTGAAAAGTATGTTTAAAAGCCCATTGAACCCAAACTTCATTTAACTTAAAGACCCAAATAACCCAAACATTTAAAAAAATGACCCAATTGAACCCATTCTTTTATTTTTGGGTCAAGATTGCCACCTCTAAGACTATTAAGTAGACGTGCGCAAACCGGTTAACCAGTTCAGTTCGGTTTCAGTCAAACAGGAACCTGTTTCGGTCAACGAACCAGTCAAAACCGGTTTGGAAGAAACCGAAACCGGTTTGGGGTGCGGTTTTTGTCGAACCGGTCACACCGGTTTGGAACCGGTTCATGACCGGTTAACCACCCAAAACGGTTTTGACCGGTTTTGTTTTTTTTTCGTTTTCCGTGGTTTTGTACGCTATAAACGGAATAAACTTCAACTTTTATTTAATAGAAAAACCCTAATACATCCGAAACTAAATACATTGGAAAGGAAAATACAACACAATGCAAGCCTTGCAAGGAAATTTAAAATACAACATCAACAACATAATGCAAGCGAATTAAAAATACAACATACTAATCTAAAATTAGTAATCATCTTCGGCTTCTTCGCTGCTCATCATATAATCATACCGTGGTCCTCCCGGAGACAGAGTGCCTTCGCTGCTAGCATCTAGTGCAATTTCTTCATCGGATAGTGGAATGACTTCATTTCGTTGCACCTCGTCATCCAAGACATCTTCTTCAAAGTCTAAGGGTATTTCAAGAGGGCTTTTGTCTTGTTTACGCTCTTTAGCGTCCAAGTGATCCTTCAAACACATGCACATCTCTAAAGACGCCGGAGTGAGTCTTGTTCTTCGGATTGACAACACCCTCCCACTTGTTGAAAATGCGGATTCAGAAGCTACCGAAGAAGCTTGTACACTTATTATATCCATGGCCATGCGGGATAGAACGGGAAACATTGTTTCCTTTTCTTTCCAAAAACCTAAGACATCAAAACTTGCAAATTCTTTGGGATGAAGATGTGTGACAAAATCCGAATTGACATATCGCTCATATTCGCTAGCCATTGTAGGATCAGTAGTCCTTGCCTTCTTTTTTGTATGTGCTTTCAAACCGCTTAGCAAACGGCTATACTTATTTCCGCCAATAGCCTTCGATGAAGTAGCCCCACCACTTGTTTGAGATGATTGAGTTGGGTTACCATATTTTGTATAATAAAGATTATACAAACCTTCCAAAGATTCTTTAAAATAACTTTTTGACTTAGATGCAAAAGTATCGTCAAAGAACTCCAAATCTGTACTTATCGACTCGATAAGATAGTCTACCCCGTTTACATTAAAACATGGATTTAAAGCGGCTGCACAAGTAATTATCGGTGGCATGTGTTGAAAATACTTCCTAAGTTTTTTCTTCATTGGTTTAATCATACTTGACAATATACCCCCCTCAAGTTCATATTCGCTTAATACCGTACTCATGAAGAAAATCTGTTGAAGTACCAATGGAGATGTTGGGTAGTAAACCCCCGATAAAATTTCCGTGGCAGTGTTAAACACTTCAAGTAATTGGGTTAAAGATTGAATAATAACCCAATTTTCAGCCGAAAAATGATTACACCTATTCTTATTGGCCAAAACGTCATGAAAATACCCCAAAGTAGTTTGTTGTTTCAAACCACTTAGGAACATATGATAAGTGGAGTTCCATCGTGTTGGAACGTCCCAATTTGGTCGTAAACAAGGTTTCTCTGCATCTTTACAAATTTTAATATAGCATTGTCGGGTTCTTGCACTTGATTTGAAAATATCTTTTAACATTGTTTTAAAAGACTCTCTTATTGCATCAATCATGGGGACCTCTAAACCAGCTTGCACAACCAAGTTAATGATGTGTGCAACACAACGACTATGATAAAACCTACCCCCCATTGGTGGCTCGTATTTTAATTTTGGTTTATCCATGGCAGATGTGTTGTTGCTAGCATTATCCAATGTAATTGACATAACTTTATCTTCCAAGTTAAAATTGATAAGGATTTTTGTCAACATTTTAAACAAGGCTCCACCCGTGTGAGGAGACGGAAACTCTTCGAATGAAATAACCCGCTTCATCATTTGCCAAGTACCGGGTTCAATCAAATGTGTGGTAACACACATGTAAGAACCGGGCACCCCATGAGGAGCGGACCATACATCCGTTGTTAGGTTGACACAAGCATTTATGTTACCAAAACTATCAATTATTTCTTGTTTAGCCGCCAACCATAGTTTCATTGCATCACGTTTGAGAGTAGAGCGACTTACATGAGTGTATCTTGGTTGCATAGTGTTCTGGAACACCCTCGTTGTTTGCTCGTGGTCAAAGTGGTTGAACGGTAACGCTCGTTGAATCACCAAACCCGCGAATTGTTCACGAAGATAATCCGGATCGTACCTGAAAACACTCTCATCTCGAGCCATAGACGTTTGCCCCGCTTCCGGATTCTGGTTCTGTTGTGCCTTCTTTGCTTCACAATGCGGATGAGTTATATGATTCCTCAACGTCGTGTTGGAACCGACCGATAAGAAATGAAAGCAATGCTTGCATTGAGCTTTTTGCGAGTTGTCGGTCATTATGCAAAGGTTGAAGTCTTTCCAAATCTGGGGGTTTCGATTGGTTGCTATGATTTCACGAATTGTCGGTGCACTTGTTGAACCAACACCGGTGGCAGTTGAGGCGGATGCGGATTCACTTGCCATTGAAGGAAATTTGGTTTTGCTTTGGATAGTTTTTTTTTTGCTTAGGATTGTATTGTAAGTTGTGTGATTTGAACTACAACACAATACATGAATTTATAATCATTCAAAGTGGTAAATAACAAACATTACAGCTAAGAAAGTCAGAAAACGGGTCCCCCCACGTGTTAAAAGCTGAAGATTCGAAATTTGAAAATTTTGTGTAGGCTCCCGGACCGGTTCGGGTTGAAACCGGTTTGGGGAAACCGGTTTTTCAAACCGGTTTGATAAACCGGTGGTAAAACCGGTCGAAACCAAGAAAACCCAAACCGGTTCCAAACCGCCGGTTTGGCCTCAAACCGAAACCGGTTTGGTCAAACCCGGTGTTGACCGGTTCGGTTTTCCGGTTTCAAACCGGTTCCGGTTTTTAAAACCGGTTTTTTTGTTCACCTCTAGGTAGACAGCTTTTGAGAGCATTTTTGAGCAATCAACATTTAGCATTATTATTACAAAGCTCGTTTGGAAGAAAGCAGTTAGCATTGATAAAATTATAAATATGTTAATTTCTCAATGCTCTTTGAATTAGCATTTAGCGTTTAGCATTTAGCATTACACCATTTTGCACATTAAAATTACAATTAAATCTATTCTACCAAACACTTTTATAAATTAAACTGCTACTGCTAACTACTAATGCTAACCGCTACCGCTAGCTTCAACAAACACACCCTAAGAAAATGATATTATAGTAGTGTCTAAAGATCTTGATCAGACTTTACGATAACGATCCTGAAAAAATCCCATACTTGAAGGACAAAAGTTGATGATATACATACCAAAAGGACAAAAACGTAAACTCCATAACGTTTATTATAATATAATTTTAATCTTATAGTTAACCAGAATCGTCATCCTCTTTCTCTATCTCTCTACACATAATAATGATTATCTAAATATAATCTAACTTTATTTATTTATTTATTTATAAATATAAGGTTCCATATACAACGCGTGTGCATTATATATACTCACAACAACAACAACAACAACAAAATAATTCCTAATTCATCTTCATCTTCTTTAAAAAAAAAGACACATACTAACTGTGTGTTTTAATAAATTCATCATTTGCGATCATCAGTGATTAATTGATATGGAGGTTGGAGTGGATAATAATAATAATAATAATAGGGTGGTTATGGAGATACCGGTGGTTGAAGGATCAGAATTATCATCGCCACCGTCTATTCCGCCGTGGCTTCGCCGGAGACTCACCGGAACTAAATCTTCTTTTTCTACTGTTGAAGAAATCCAAGCTAAACTCCGTGACGCTGAAATCCGTCGTCAGGTATTAATCTTTTTTTTTTAAATTTCTATTATTTCTATGATCATGTATACTATCAAACATGTGATGAGTTTAAATTATTCTGAAGAAAAAGTGTTAGAAATTGTATATATTTTTTTGTTAATTTAAAGAAGGTGAAATTTAAACTATGTGATTAAGTTTACTAATTGCTGCTGATTAATTCTTGCTGATGATGAAGTAAAATATAGTTTTGGAAAGTGAAAATTTTAATAATTAATGATTATGCTTTATGTTATTAGATTATTATGAAGAAAAAAGTGTTACAAATTATGTTATAATTTCATCTTTTTTGTTAATTTAATAATTTAGTGATTTTTTTTAAAGCGTCAAATTATGTGTTACAGTAATATTTTTTTTTTTTAATTTTATAGGAGGTTAAAGTTTAAACATGTGCTTAATTTTGACAAATAAGAGTATTATGATGTTTATGATAAAGTGAAATTTATAGATTTTGTATGCTTTTATAAATTTGCTGTTAAAGGTTGTCCTCAAGTTAGGTAAAGGTGGTTGCTTCAGAATATTTACTAGCGTTGAATCTTTTTTTTTTAGTTTCATCTAGTTTACAACTAATTAACCTGCTATAAATCGTCTTAATTTATAGTTTTACCTTTTTTATGCTATTAGGATTTTGTTTTTTGGTAATACGATTAATCAGATTTTGATGTATTCTTTTGTTTTGATGGTTTGCAGAAATGTTATTGAAACTTGGTTTCGTGTAGTTTACGGCTAATTAACCTGTTTTTACGTTGTATGGTAAAAAAAATTAAATTTTTATTGTTTTGATGGGTTGCAGAAATTTTATGAGCATTTATCAAGCAAGGCGCGTCCAAAGCCGAGGAGTCCTCCACAATCTGCGTATGAGGAAGACCTTGGTCAACGTCTTGAGGCAAAGCTCCTGGCTGCTGAACAGAAAAGGTGATTTTTTTTACTGAAAATTTGTATCTACTTTTTAATTGTTGTAAATTAATTTAGGCATGCTTGGTAAAAAAAAAGAAAACAATTTGGTAGGTGATATTATAATCGGTACTTTGATTGTTCCAAACCAACAAGTTAAGGTTGGTAAAATCTGATTGTGACATATCTCTGTCGTTTAGGTGAAAGTCTTATTATTTACATAGTAGTTCCATGTGAAGTTTAGGTCGTTATCTATTATTATGCGCCTAATATTTGGCTGGTTTTGTTTGGCACTTGTTTTCTAATTAATTGATTGTGTAATTGGCTGACTCCTGTTTTTTCAAGGGCCTTTTTCATGTCTCCTTGTTTGTTAGTGTTCATGGTGATAGCCGATCATCAGGGAATTCTTGCTTTAACATCAGTATAATATATTTTGGTATTTTGTTTTAGTCTAAGAGTAATTCTATTTTGAAAAGTAACGAAGAACTTGTTGCATACTAGACATAGTTTCTATTCAATTGGGAGAATTTGATGTTACCGTCTGTATTAAGATTTGTCTTCACGTCTGATGCTATATTCCACCTTTGTTCTTTTTGGGGGGGTTCAAATGATGCTGTTTCTGATTATCTGATGTTGATATCTTTTGTAGCTTCTGTTATTTTCTTCTTTTATTTCGGCTAGATTCTACTTTCAATTTCTTTAGTTCTATTTAATTTATTGCATTTAATACATCTGCCAGAAAGTATAAAGTGAGAATCTTAGTTGCTAATTAATAATCTTGAGTGGATGCTCATTTGATTGTCGTTTAAATTATCAGGTCAAGCATTTTGGCAAAAGCTCAACTGCGTCTAGCTAAGCTAGATCAGTTGCGACAAGCAGCTAGAACTGGAGTAATAGTGCGTGTCAAGAAGGAATGTGCAGAGTTAGGGACAAAAGTGGAATTACGCGTAAGGCAGGCAGAGACGAACAGAATGAGAATCTTGAAAGCCTATAGGCAAAGAAGGGCGACTTTAAGGGAAAGAACATCTCAATCTCTTATAAGAAGGATTGCTCGAGAGAGTAAGTATAAAGAGCGTGTTTGTGCTGCTATCTCTCAGAAACGGGCAGCAGCCGAGAAGAAAAGATTAGGATTATTGAAAGCTGACATGGAAAAAGCACATGCTAGGCTTTTACAAGTCAGAAAGGTAGCCAAATCTGTTTCTCAGAAGAGAGAAATAGAAAGGAGGAGACTGAGAGAGAGTTTGGAAGAAAAACTACAAAGGGTATATTTCTCTTTGATTTTATTGCTCTTCAATATTCATGATTTTTGCTTCTGAACTTAGCTTTCACAATGCGCTGGTATGCAGGCAAAGAGACAGAGAGCAGACTATTTGATGCAGAGAGCAAAATTACATACTTCTGTTGGTTTTTATTGGACCAAGAAAATGCAGAATCAAGCTGATCATCTTTCTAGAAAGTTAGCAAGGTACATCTTCTAAAGATATACTTGTAATTTAGGTTGCTGTTTGTTTATTAAGAGACTCTAAATCTGAATCGATTTGCACATTTGAATCTGAATATTCGGTAGAAAAGTCTGAATGTGATTTCCATCTTAATCTGAATAAGTGATTGAGAAATCTGAATGAAATAAAACTGTTTGTTTTGGTAAAAATGTCTAGATGTGTTAAACTATAGTTTTTACAATTTAAATATACAAGAAATAAACTTCATTAAATAAAAAAACAAATTTTATAATATAATAAATTTAAAGTTTGAATTGAACTTCTTAAAACGATTAATTAAATGAGTCGCGTTAGAATTGAGATGTATGAGTCCGAAATTCGTACACTTCAATTTGAACAAAATATGAGTTGACACATATCATCTTATACCCACCTATTTATATGACAAAAACATAGGCAATTGATTCTATTTAATACTTTCTATAAAAAGACAAAGGTAAACAAGAAAAACAATTTAAATCAAGGAAATGATAAAAAACACAAAAATAAAAAACTCATAACAAAGTAGTAAGAAAAATAGAATTAAGGAAGTGTTAAGACACCCTTCCACATTAGTTCAGGTAGAGGTTCTATGCCTCATTAACTGCCTCTTAATGATCAGAAAAAAACAAACGCTCTTAACATTGCTTGCTTCTTACTGCCTCTGAATGACTTGAAAAAACCAAACAGTCTTAATGACCCAAATGTCTGACCGTGTCTGAATGAGTTAGATTAAGTTGCTGTTAAGAGACATTTCTGAAAAAACAAACACTACCTTAGTTTGAGTGACATGCACTGAGTTGTAAAACTAATTTTACTACTTCCCTTAGGTGTTGGAGAAAATTTCTTAAGAAGAGGACCACTTTTGATTTGGCTAAAGGTTACTCGGCCTTAAACATTAATGAGGATCAAGTAAAGTCAATGCCGTTTGACCAGTTTGCCCATCTGATTGGAACACCCACTACCCTTCAGACTACAAAAGCTTTGTTTGATCGGCTCGAGATTCGTTACAAAGCTATGATAGACACTGCATCTAGCGTCAATTCCCATGGTCAAAATGACATTGAGCACCTCCTTAAACGTGTTGCTTCACCTAGTAGGAGGACCACACCTAGAAGTGGGTCTCGCACTAGACATGCAAAGAGACCGTCACCTGCAAGAGTGGCCCCCAAAACCCCAGTTAAGCTATCAAGATATCAAGTAAGGATAGTGCTATGTGCCTACATGATTCTTGGTCATCCGGATGCGGTTTTTAGTGGTCAAGGGGAGCGTGAGAATTCTTTAGCTGAGTCAGCCAAGAAGTTTGTTCAAGAATTTGAGTTGTTGATTAGTATAATACTAAATGGACATGGTGCAGATTCCAACCGTAGATGCACCTTTAGGTCACAGCTGGCAGCTTTTGATT
Source organism: Tanacetum coccineum (assembly GCA_026074375.1). NCBI lineage: Eukaryota > Viridiplantae > Streptophyta > Magnoliopsida > Asterales > Asteraceae > Tanacetum > Tanacetum coccineum. The sequence continues at coordinate 74,364 of BQNB010006694.1, read as the reverse complement.
CAGCATGGTGTGCCTACCTGAATAGCTTTGTGGTATGGAAGGTTAAGGATGCGGAGTCTTTAGAGGAGGATCTGGTGAGGGCTGCATGTCAGATGGAAATCTCTATGATGCAGAAATGCAAGATGACACATGAAGGAGATAATACTGATATGACCCATGATATGAAAGCTATTCAGATTCAGGTTTGACTACTAGCCCTAATTCCATCTATTTTTATCTTGTGAATAGATGTGGTAAGATTGGCGGGTTGGTAACGACTTATAACAGATTTGGGTTGAATGGGATCATATTTCAAGTATTGTCCGAGAACACTTTTTTGAGCGTCTTTTAGATATCTATTAGTTATTAATGTGTCACTTATGACTTTTTTGAGCGTCTTTTAGATATCTATAAGTTATTAATGTGTTACTTATGAATAAACAATATTAAGTACTTTGAATAAATGATTTAGCAGGTCTCATGTATGCATTAAAAATAGACTTAGGATGATCTTTCAACTGGTTGACTTGATCTTATATATGTTCTGGATGCAGGTCACCGAGGATCAGAAACTGTTGAGGGAAAAGGTAATGCACCTAAGTGGAGATGCGGGGATAGAACGTATGCGGAATGCACTTTCTGATACACGGACAAATTACTATCAAGCGGTGGAGAATGGCAGCCCTATTGGTTCACCAGTTGCACATATACCACCATCTCCTTCTTCACTGACGACCCTATATGCTGCTGATTCTGAGAAAAGGAACAGAAGTGAGGAGCCTAGCCGTGTAGTTCGTGCCCTGTTTAAAGATAATGATTCCAAGCCAACAGAAAAGGATGTTGGCTTCTCTGCTGCCGGCAGCAAGTCTCCAGAAAGTCAATTAAATAATTCTGGTGAGATGCTCGGCATGGAGAATGAATTGATTGTGAATGAATTTGTTCACGGACAATATGCATCTGCCAACAGTTTGAATGCTACTGATGAAGACCAAACATTGGTCAAGGTTAGTTTGTCCTCAGTACAAACAACTGCTTTTCCCCTTTTTCCTGTGGCTGGTGATCAAACACATACCGTTAAGATAACATTTATTCACATGAACGTCTTCCTCACTTTAGGTACAAGAGACAATGGAAAAAGCGTTCTGGGATGGAGTCACTGCTTCTATACAACAAGATAATTATGATAGGGTTGTGGAACTGATGAAGGAAGTGAGGGATGAACTTTGTGAGATGGCTCCTCAGAGTTGGAGACAGGATATTATCGAAGCAATTGATGTGGTTATTCTTTCTCAGGTAAGCAACCCACAGACATGCAACTGTTAGGATTTCTTTATTATCATCATTCATATCGGTTTGCTTAGGTTATTAAAATGGTCATCTTCTCTGCAGCTATTGAATTCCGGCAGTTTAGACATGGAATATCTTGGTAAAATTATGGAGTTTGCATTGGTCAGCCTGCAGAAGCTTTCAGCTCCGGCAAATGAAAACAATCTTAAAGATGCCCACCAGAAAGTCTTGAGAGAACTAGCTGATATATGTCGAACAGATAATTCTAACCATTCACATGCAATAGCATTGGTTAAAGGCCTGCGATTTGTCCTAAAGCAGATTCAGGTATCCTTTTTCTGCTTATTTCTTTTTCCCCTTTTATGTGTTCTTCGCATCGTGTAACATTGCATGGCAAAGTGGGTTTGTAAGATGCTTTTTGGTACGGATCAGGTCGGATTGTGTTGACCCGAACCATTACTTGTCCAGAATATGTAGATTGTTGCGTAATTTAATAGTGTCAAAATATTATTCGCAGAGTTTGTTATTTCACTTAAAATCTGCTTCTGCTAGTCAAAATGATTTTGGCTGCGAAATCTGAGTTCTCAACTTTCAAACTTGTATCTATGTAGGTGCTCAAGCAAGAAATTAGTAGTGCTCGTATTAAGATCATGGAGCCATTACTGAAGGGGCCAGCTGGTTTGGAATACCTAGGCAAAGCATTTTCCAAGCGTTTTGGTCCACCGTCCGATGCATCCTCTCGTCGCCTTCCATTGACTTTGAGGTGGCTTTCATCTTTGAGGTCCACCTATGATCAAGATTGGAGTGACCACAAGCGGATTCTTTCAGGGTTGCAAGATGCTTCGACATCAGAGAAACATATTCTTCCTTCCACTGCTCTTAGAACTGGTGGAAGCTTCTCTAGTGGACCGCAAACATCAAGCCCTGTTCCTGTAGCAGATGCTGCAGGTAAGCATATATATTAACACTTGATCCGTCTTGTTTGTGATCTATGTTTCAATACTTGTAAACTTTGAACCAACATCAATTGTTTCTTCTGGCAGATAATCAGTACCCAGAGTGCAAGGGTGAAAAGGCTGATTTGTTAGTGAGGCTTGGTTTGCTGAAACTGGTGAATGATGTTTATGGTGTGACACAGGAGGAGTTGCCTGAAACGTTGAAGCTCAACTTTCTCCGGCTGAGGGTGGTTCAGTCCCAGCTTCAGAAGATCATTGTAACTGCTACCAGGTTGGTTATGTTTTGTTTTTAACCCATTTACTTATGATAGAGACATAAAGTCGACTTGGGCTGGGAGTTATCCAAACAAGTCAAATCAAAACATTTAGCTACAGTGAACGAGTTATATGGTCTATGGGGTCAAACAGTGTAAAATTCACCCTAAATCTATCACAGCCTCCAAAAATATTACAATTTGAAATTCAATAATTATCAACCTGATGTTGTTTTTGTTAATTTGCACAAGTTGCATGAAAATTCTGAATATGGATAAAAAAAGTTTGCGGGTCAATCCAACTTGGCCCTGTTCCAACTGTACTAAAAAGATGACCACTGGTCTTAAATGTTGATATCTGACTATTATCTCGTGTGCAGCATTCTAGTCCTTCGACAAACACTTGTGATGGAACAAATGATATCCAGCCCTGAGGATATGGAGACCACAATACAAAAATGCTCTACTGAGCTTTTACATACTCTGGACACAGTGGAGAGTGCGGGACTTGAGGAGATAGTTGATATCCTGAACAAAACCGCAGAGGGTTTCGATAAAACCAATGATCAAACTAAAACTGAATCAAGAAGGCTTGTCATGGCCAGAATGCTGAGAAAAAGTGTACAAGCCGAAGACTCTATTTTTATCAAGGTGTCTAGAGCTGTATATTTGGCTACTAGAGGCGTCGTGCTTAGTGGCAGTGGGACGCGTGGAAGACAATTAGCGGAGATGGCCCTCCGTCAAGTGGTGCGGACCGTATCTGAACGATAGGGTGGAAAAGCAAAGCCTGGAAAAAGTGTTGGAGTGGATGGGCAAAGCGTAAGCGATAGTGTTCATGATCCGTGGTACAAGCAGTTGGTTGAGAACATGTAATTATATGGACTAGTTTGGTTGAGTATTGTGTACATAAATGTGGTTTGGGTTGGGGGGTTAAGTTAAGTACATGATTTGTGTAGATAATTTAGTAGTAAATAGAGTAAGGGAACGTGTATAAATTGGGCACTGAACGCATGTATGTAAAGGGAGTGAATAAAAAAATACTTTTGGGTTGGTCTTAACTAGTAAATTACTGCTGCAATCTCGAGTCTGGTGTGAAGCACAATTCTTGCGAATGGTTTTTAGTATGTTTTGCATAAAGCTGGTAGATGATCGGTAAATATCAAACGTCTACGTCAGGTGATAGTCAAGCTAATGCGCCCCCATTTGTTTCTGGGTTTATTAGGTTTGGAGTAAAATTACATTCCCAAGATCTTACAGATATTATTACGGTTTAGTCCCAAAAATTGACACGAGTCCTCCCGAACGTTCGAACTATTGCACACTGCCAGTCGAAAACACTAACGCTCGTTAAATAATCTCGCTAGCTTCAGCATGCGGGTAGTTTTGTCATTTTCTATCTTTGTCCTCTACCTTCTTTCTCTTTTTGGTTGACTTTTCCTTTTATATAATTTAATATAATAAAATCTTAAAATTTTAGGCCACCACCAAAATTTTCCGGCTAAACATCATCTTCATCTTTTTCGTCATCTACAATACCTACATGACTACATCCCTATCTAAGACCATGGAATTTCTTAAAAACACAACACAAATTCATAGCTATTAATAATAAAAATAATACGAAAAGTATCACGAAAATTCCAGCTTCACTATCAAATTTACAACAATTATTCAAATATTACAAATTTTATCATACATACCATTAGGGGTGAACAATAGAACATTAAAGTAGGTTAAAAAGTAAAAGTAAAAGTAAAAAGTAAAAAAGTAGAAAGCAGACTCAACAAGAGAAAAAAAATGTGTCATACATAAAGACATTGGTTAAAGCTTAGTTATCCTTAACAATATATAGAAACATAATAGCCTTGAAATATTGAATTTTTAACTTACACTAGTTGGTATACCCCTCAGCAAATCGCGACAATTAAAAAATTTACTAAGTCAACTCTTTACTCAATTTCTTACCCGCTTAGTAATTTCGTTTCACAACACTTTGAATGTATGTGTTCGTTATACGTGTTCGTTTGGGTTTTCCGTAGCTTTTCCGCAACACTATATTAACATTATCATTCTCGCATGTAAAAAGACAACACTCTCTCCGAAAGTATATAGTTTTAACGTATCAAGTTTATATTTATTAAGGTTAAAGTTGTAAAAAAATATAAATCAACACAAAATAAACCCACTAAAAATGTAAAAAACAAAAAAATATATAAAAATATATCAAAATGAATGTTGAATTAAAGAGCACAAAATTTTAAAAAATATGGTGAAATTAGATCATAATAAAATTAAATTGATAAAAGGATATTTTAATTTAAAAATAAAGATGTTTTTTAATCAAAAGTTGACATTATCACTTTATAATGTGTTCTTTAAAATGATATTGGATGGTCCAAGATTGCACCTCCTTATCTAATTTTTTATTGGGGTCCCAAATATAAATGATTTTATAAAGAAAGTATAAAAGTATATATAATATTATGCATAATGTACAACCTATATAAACATAATTAAAACTTGATAATTAAAACATAATTAATACTCATATTGAAACACCCCATTACATAAATACGTATCAGGCATGCATACCTCGGCGTTGCACACAGTGGTAGTTAGTGTATCTAATTGTTGATTTGTATACGATTTTAGTATGTGATTCGAAGGAGGTTTAAGTAGTAAATGCATTTAATTGAAATCTAAGCCCCCAAATAATATACTATATAACTTGTCATTTAGAAAACATAATAAAGTAAAAGGTATCACCATTCCAATAAAACCAAGTTTAACTTGTCCGTATTCCGTAATAATCATACATAAATCGTCAACCTTTACTATAGTAACCATACTATTTTAGTCCACATTTATATGTGACTTTAGCTACTCTATTAAATTTTCTGAAAATATACCAAGTCTCTGTTCAAATGATGGTTCTATGGTAGTCGAGTTCTTACTGGAAAGAGCCGCACCATGTGCACACCTCCATAGCTGGGCCTGATGCTATTACGAAGTTTGCATATATGCTCACATACGTGTATTCATACATTTATAAAAGAGTAAACTGCAAAAATCATCTCTGTGGTTTGTAGTTTGTGGCAATAATCATCCCTAGCCGATACTATATAAGGCACTAATCTCCCAGAGATGGTGAAACTTACGGCAAAAATCATCCTTATTAGGGATGATTTTTGCAAAAAGTTTAACAAAATTTTTGCATAAATCATCCCTTTAGAGATGATTTTATTTTTTTTTGCCAAAGATTTCCACCGACTCAGGGATGATTAGTGCCAATAGTAACGGCAAGGGATGATTATTGCCACACAACTACAAAACCACAGAGATGATTTTCTGCAGTTTACCTCATTACAAATGTATGAATACACGTATGTGAGCATATATGCAAACCCTTCGTATAGCAACAGCCCGCTTATGGAGTGTGCCATGGTGCGGCTCCTTTCCAGTAGAACTCGACTACATTAGAAACTAACCCTACTTTAACAGAGACTTGGTATATTTTTCGAAAATTTAATAGAGTAGCTAAAGTCACATATAAAATGTGGACTAGAAATAGTAAAGGTTTACATAGAAAGGTTGACGAAATTATGTATGATTATTACGGAATACGGACAAGTTAAACTTGGTTTTATTGGAATGGTGATACCTTTTACTTTATTATGTTTTCTAAATGACAAGTTATATAGCTAATAATATTTGCTTAGATTTCAATTAAATGCACTAACATACTTAAACCTCCCCGAATCACATAAACCGTATACAATCAACAATTAGATACAACCCGTGTGCAACGCACGAGTCTGCATGCATCGTATTTATGTAATGAGGTGTTTCAATATGAGTATTAATTATGTTTTAATTATCAAGTTTTAATTATGTTTATATAGGTTGTACATTATGCATAATATATCTATACTTCTATACTACTATATAAAACATTTATAATGTGGGACCCAATAAAAATTAAGATAAGGAGGTGCAATCTTGACCATCCATCTCATTTTAAAGAACCACATTATAAAGTGACATGTGTCACCTTTTGATTAAAAAATCACCTTTATTTTCAAATTGAAATATCTTTTTATCAATTTAATTTTATTATGATTTAATTTCACCATATTTTTTAAAATTTTGTGCTCTTTAATTCAACATCCATTTTGATATATTTTTATATATTTTTTTGTTTTTTACATTTTTAGTGGGTTTATTTTGTGTTGATTTATATTTTTTTACAACTTTAACCTTAATAAATATAAACTTGATACGTTAAAACTATATACTTTCGGAGAGAGTGTTGTCTTTTTACATGCGAGAATGATAATGTTAATATAGTGTTGCGGAAAAGCTACGGAAAACCCAAACGAACACGTATAACGAACACATACATTCAAAGTGTTGTGAAACGAAATTACTAAGCGGGTAAGAAATTGAGTAAAGAGTTGACTTAGTAAATTTTTTATTGTCGCCGCTATGCGCGGGTAACCAACTAGTGTAAGTTAAAAATTCAATATTACAAGGCTATTATGTTTTATATATAGTTAAGATAACTAAGCTTTAACCAAAGTCTTTATGTATGACATCATATTTTTCCTCTTGTTGAATCTGCTTTACTTTTACTTTTACTTTTACTTTTACTTTTACTACTTTACTTTTCTATTGTCTCACCCCTAAAGTATGTATGTAAAATTTGTATATTATGAATAATTGTTGTAAATTTGATAGTGAAGCTGGAATTTTCGTGATACTTTTCGTATTATTTTTATTATTAATAGCTATGAATTTGTGTTGTGTTTTTAAGAAATTCCATGGTCTTAGATAGGGATGTAAGTATGTTATGTATTGTAGATGATGGGGGGGAAAAAAGATGAAGATGAAGTTCGCCGTAAAATTAGGTGTGCCTAAAATTTAATATTTTTATTAATATAAATTATATAAAAGGAAAAGTCAACCAAAAAGAGAAAGAAGGTAGAGGACAAAGATAGAAAATGACAAAACTACCCGCATGCTGAAGCTAGCGAGATTATTTAACGAGCGTTAGTGTTTTCGACTGGCAGTGTGCAATAGTTCGAACGTTCGGGAGGACTCGTCGAATTTTGGACTAAACGTAAAATCTGTAAGAACCTTGGGACTGTAATTTACTCCAACACCTATAAACCCAGAACCAAATGGGGCGCATTAGCTTGACCATCACCTGACGTAGACGTTTGATATTTACCGATCATCTACCAGCTTTATGCAAAACATACTAAAAACCATTCACAAGAATTGTGATTCACACCAGACTCGAGATTGCAGCAGTAATTTACTAGTTAAGACCAACCCGAAAGTATTTTTTATTCACTCCCTTTACATATGCGTTCAGTGGCCAATTTATACACGTTCCCTTACTCTATTTACTACTAAATTATCTACACAAATCATGTACTTAACTTAACCCCCCAACCCAAACCACATTTCTGTACACAATACTCAACCAAACTAGTCCAAATAATTACATGGTCTCAACCAACTGCTTGTACCACGGACCATGAACACTATCGCTTACGCTTGCCATCACTCCCAACACTTTTCCAGCTTCTACCACCCTATCGATCAGAACGGCCGCCCCAACTTGACGGAGGGCCATCTCCGCTAATTGTCTTCCACGCGTCCCACTGCCACTAAGCACGACGCCTCTAGTAGCCAAATATACAGCTCTAGACACCTTGATAAAAATAGAGTCTTCAGCTTGTACACTTTTTTCTCAGCATCTGGCCATGTACAAGCCTTCTTGGATGCAGTTTATATTTGATCATAGCTTTTATCGAAACCACTCTGCGTTTTAGTGTCAGGATATCAACTATGCTCCTCAAGTCCCGCACTCTCCACTGTTCCCCAGAGTATGTAAAAGCTCAGTAGAGCATTTTTGTATTGTGGTCTCCATATCCTCAGGGCTGGATATCATTTGTTCCATCACAAGTGTTTGTCGAAGGACTAGAATGCTGCACACGAGATAATAGTCAGATATCAACATTTAAGACCAGTGGTCATCTTTTTAGTACAGTTGGAACAGGGCCAAGTTGGATTGACCCGCAAACTTTTTTATCCATATTCAGAATTTTCATGCAACTTGTGCAAATTAACAAAAACAACATCAGGTTGATAATTTTTGAATTTCAATTGTAAAAGTTTTTGGAGGGCTGGATAGATTTTAGGGTGAATTTTACACTGTTATTTGCCCCATAGACCATATAACTCTTCACTGTAGCTAATGTTTGATTTGACATTGTTTGGATAACTCCCAGCACCAAAGTCGACTTTTATCTCTATCATAAGTAAATGGGTTAAAAACAAAACATAACCAACCTGGTAGCAGTTACAATGATCTTCTGAAGCTGGGACTGAACCACCCTCAGCCGGAGAAAGTTGAGCTTCAACGTTTCAGGCAACTCCTCCTGTGTCACACCATAAACATCATTCACCAGTTTCAGCAAACCAAGCCTCACTAACAAATCAGCCTTTTCACCCTTGCACTCTGGGTACTGATTATCTGCAGAAGAACAATTGATGTTGGTCAAGTTAACAAGTATTTGAAACATAGATCACAAACAAGACGGATCAAGTGTTAATATATATGCTTACCTGCAGCATCTGCTACAGGAACAGGGCTTGATGTTTGCAGTCCACTAGAGAAGCTTCCACCAGTTCTAAGAGCAGTGGAAGGAAGAATATGTTTCTCTGATGTCGAAGCATCTTGCAACCCCGAAAGAATCCGCTTGTGGTCACTCCAATCTTGATCATAGGTGGACCTCAAAGATGAAAGCCACCTCAAAGTCAATGGAAGGCGAGAGGATGCATCGGACGGTGGACCAAAACGCTTGGAAAATGCTTTGCCTAGGTATTCCAAACCAGCTGGCCCCTTCAGTAATGGCTCCATGATCTTAATACGAGCACTACTAATTTCTTGCTTGAGCACCTACATAGATACAAGTTTGAAAGTTGAGAACTCAGATTTCGCCTCCAAAATCATTTTGACTAGCAGAAGCAGATTTTAAGTGAAATAACAAACTCTGCGAATAATATTTTGACACTATTAAATTACGCAACAATCTACATATTCTGGACAAGTAATGGTTCGGGTCAACACAATCCGACCTGATCCGTACCAAAAAGCATCTTACAAACCCACTTTGCCATGCAATGTTACACGATGCGAAGAACACATAAAAGGGGAAAAAGAAATAAGCAGAAAAAGGATACCTGAATCTGCTTTAGGACAAATCTCAGGCCTTTAACCAATGCTATTGCATGTGAATGGTTAGAATTATCTGTTCGACGTATATCAGCTAGTTCTCTCAAGACTTTCTGGTGGGCATCTTTAAGATTGTTTTCATTTGCCGGAGCTGAAAGCTTCTGCAGGCTGACCAATGCAAACTCCATAATTTTACCAAGATACTCCATGTCTAAACTGCCGGAATTCAATAGCTGCAGAGAAGATGACCATTTTAATAACCTAAGCAAACCGATATGAATGATGATAATAAAGAAATCCTAACAGTTGCATGTCTGTGGGTTGCTTACCTGAGAAAGAATAACCACATCAATTGCTTCGATAATATCCTGTCTCCAACTCTGAGGAGCCATCTCACAAAGTTCATCCCTCACTTCCTTCATCAGTTCCACAACCCTATCATAATTATCTTGTTGTATAGAAGCAGTGACTCCATCCCGAGACGCTTTTTCCATTGTCCTCTTGTACCTAAAAGTGAGGAAGAACGTTCATGTGAATAAATGTTAATCTTAACGGTATTTGTTTGGATCACCAGCCACAGGAAAAAGGGGAAAAGCAGTTGTTTGTACTGAGGACAAACTAACCTTGACCAATGTTTGGACTTCATCAGTAGCATTCAAACTGTTGGCAGATGCATATTGTCCGTGAACAAATTCATTCACAATCAATTCATTCTCCATGCCGAGCATCTCACCAGAATTATTTAATTGACTTTCTGGAGACTTGCTGCCGGCAGCAGAGAAGCCAACATCCTTTTCTGTTGGCTTGGAATCATTATCTTTAAACAGGGCACGAACTACACGGCTAGGCTCCTCACTTCTGTTCCTTTTCTCAGAATCAGCAGCATATAGGGTCGTCAGTGAAGAAGGAGATGGTGGTATATGTGCAACTGGTGAACCAATAGGGCTGCCATTCTCCACCGCTTGATAGTAATTTGTCCGTGTATCAGAAAGTGCATTCCGCATACGTTCTATCCCCGCATCTCCACTTAGGTGCATTACCTTTTCCCTCAACAGTTTCTGATCCTCAGTGACCTGCATCCAGAACATATATAAGATCATGTCAACCAGTTGAAAGATCATCCTAAGTCTATTTTTAATGCATACATGAGACCTGCTAAATCATTTATTCAAAGTACTCAATATTGTTTATTCATAAGTAACACATTAATAACTTATAGATATCTAAAAGACGCTCAAAAAAGTCATAAGTGACACATTAATAACTTATAGATATCTAAAAGACGCTCAAAAAGTGTTCTCAGACAATACTTGAAATATGATCCCATTCAACCCAAATCTGTTATAAGTCGTTACCAACCCGCCAATCTTACCACATCTATTCACAAGATAAAAATAGATGGAATTAGGGCTAGTAGTCAAACCTGAATCTGAATAGCTTTCATATCATGGGTCATATCAGTATTATCTCCTTCATGTGTCATCTTGCATTTCTGCATCATAGAGATTTCCATCTGACATGCAGCCCTCACCAGATCCTCCTCTAAAGACTCCGCATCCTTAACCTTCCATACCACAAAGCTATTCAGGTAGGCACACCATGCTGAATCAAAAGCTGCCAGCTGCGACCTAAAGGTGCATCTACGGTTGGAATCTGCACCATGTCCATTTAGTATTATACTAATCAACAACTCAAATTCTTGAACAAACTTCTTGGCTGACTCAGCTAAAGAATTCTCACGCTCCCCTTGACCACTAAAAACCGCATCCGGATGACCAAGAATCATGTAGGCACATAGCACTATCCTTACTTGATATCTTGATAGCTTAACTGGGGTTTTGGGGGCCACTCTTGCAGGTGACGGTCTCTTTGCATGTCTAGTGCGAGACCCACTTCTAGGTGTGGTCCTCCTACTAGGTGAAGCAACACGTTTAAGGAGGTGCTCAATGTCATTTTGACGATGGGAATGTGACCTAGATGAGTGGTCCTATCATAGCTTGAAACAATCTCGACCGATCAAACAAAGCTTTGTAGTCTGAAGGGTAGTGGGTGTTCCAATCAGATGGGCAAACTGGTCAAACGGCATTGACTTTACTTGATCCTCATTAATGTTTAAGGCCGAGTAACTTTTAGCCAAATCAAAAGTGGTCCTCTTCTTAAGAAATTTTCTCCAACACCTAAGGGAAGTAGTAAAATTAGTTTTACAACTCAGTGCATGTCACTCAAACTAAGGTAGTGTTTGTTTTTTCAGAAATGTCTCTTAACAGCAACTTAATCTAACTCATTCAGACACGGTCAGACATTTGGGTCATTAAGACTGTTTGTTTTTTTCAAGTCATTCAGAGGCAGTAATAGCATGCAATGATATGAGCGATTGTTTTTTTTGATCATTAAGAGGCAGTTAATGAGGCATAGAACCTCTACCTGAACTAATGTGGAAGGGTGTCTTAACACTTCCTTAATTCTATTTTTCTTACTACTTTGTTATGAGTTTTTTATTTTTGTGTTTTTTATCATTTCCTTGATTTAAATTGTTTTTCTTGTTTACCTTTGTCTTTTTATAGAAAGTATTAAATAGAATCAATTGCCTATGTTTTTGTCATATAAATAGGTGGGTATAAGATGATATGTGTCAATTCATATTTTGTTCAAATTGAAGTGTACGATTTCGGACTCATACATCTCAATTCTAACGCGACTCATTTAATTAATCGTTTTAAGAAGTTCAATTCAAACTTTAAATTTATTATATTATAAAATTTGTTTTTTTATTTAATGAAGTTTATTTCTTGTATATTTAAATTGTAAAAACTATAGTTTAACACATCTAGACATTTTTACCAAAACAAACAGTTTTATTTCATTCAGATTTCTCAATCACTTATTCAGATTAAGATGGAAATCACATTCAGACTTTTCTACCGAATATTCAGATTCAGATGTGCGAATAACATTCAGATTCAGAGCCTCTTAATAAACAAACAGCACCTAAATTACAAGTATATCTTTAGAAGATGTACCTTGCTAACTTTCTAGAAAGATGATCAGCTTGATTCTGCATTTTCTTGGTCCAATAAAAACCAACAGAAGTATGTAATTTTGCTCTCTGCATCAAATAGTCTGCTCTCTGTCTCTTTGCCTGCATACCAGCGCATTGTGAAAGCTAAGTTCAGAAGCAAAAATCATGAATATTGAAGAGCAATAAAATCAAAGAGAAATATACCCTTTGTAGTTTTTCTTCCAAACTCTCTCTCAGTCTCCTCCTTTCTATTTCTCTCTTCTGAGAAACAGATTTGGCTACCTTTCTGACTTGTAAAAGCCTAGCATGTGCTTTTTCCATGTCAGCTTTCAATAATCCTAATCTTTTCTTCTCGGCTGCTGCCCGTTTCTGAGAGATAGCAGCACAAACACGCTCTTTATACTTGCTCTCTCGAGCAATCCTTCTTATAAGAGATTGAGATGTTCTTTCCCTTAAAGTCGCCCTTCTTTGCCTATAGGCTTTCAAGATTCTCATTCTGTTCGTCTCTGCCTGCCTTACGCGTAATTCCACTTTTGTCCCTAACTCTGCACATTCCTTCTTGACACGCACTATTACTCCAGTTCTAGCTGCTTGTCGCAACTGATCTAGCTTAGCTAGACGCAGTTGAGCTTTTGCCAAAATGCTTGACCTGATAATTTAAACAACAATCAAATGAGCATCCACTCAAGATTATTAATTAGCAACTAAGATTCTCACTTTATACTTTCTGGCAGATGTATTAAATGCAATAAATTAAATAGATCTAAAGAAATTGAAAGTAGAATCTAGCCGAAATAAAAGAAGAAAATAACAGAAGCTACAAAAGATATCAACATCAGGTAATCAGAAACAGCATCATTTAAACCCCCCCAAAAAGAACAAAGGTGGAATATAGCATCAGACGTGAAGACAAATCTTAATACAGACGGTAACATCAAATTCTCCCAATTGAATAGAAACTATGTATGCAACAAGTTCTTCGTTACTTTTCAAAATAGAATTACTCTTAGACTAAAACAATATACCAAAATATATTATACTGATGTTAAAGCAAGAATTCCCTGATGATCGGCTGTCACCATGAACACTAACAAACAAGGAGACATGCAAAAGGCCCTTGAAAAAACAGGAGTCAGCCAATTACACAATCAATTAATTAGAAAACAAGTGCCAAACAAAACCAGCCAAATATTAGGCGCATAATAATAGATAACGACCTAAACTTCACATGGAACTACTATGTAACTTATAAGACTTTCACCTAAACGACAAGATATGTCACAATCAGATTTTACCAACCTTAACTTGTTGGTTTGGAACAATCAAAGTACCGATTATAAAATCACCAACCAAATTGTTTTTTTTTTACCAAGCATGCCTAAATTAATTTACAACAATTAAAAAGTAGATACAAATTTTCAGTAAAAAAAATCACCTTTTCTGTTCAGCAGCCAGGAGCTTTGCCTCAAGACGTTGACCAAGGTCTTCCTCATACGCAGATTGTGGAGGACTCCTCGGCTTTGGACGCGCCTTGCTTGATAAATGCTCATAAAATTTCTGCAACCCATCAAAACAATAAAAATTTAATTCTTTTTACCATACAACGTAAAAACAGGTTAATTAGCCGTAAACTGCACGAAACCAAGTTTCAATAACATTTCTGCAAGCCATCAAAACAATATAATAAATCAAAATCTGATTAATCGTATTACCAAAAAACAAAATCCTAATCGCATAAAAAAGGTAAAACTATAAATTAAGACGATTTATAGCAGGTTAAATATTTTGTTAAAACTAGAAAATAAACTAAAAAAAAAAAAAGATTCAACGCTAGTAAAGATCTGAAGCAACCACCTTACCTAACTTGAGGACAACCTTTAACAGCAAAATTATAAAAGCATACAAAATCTATAAATTTCACTTTATCATAAACATAATAATACTCTTATTTGTCAAAATTAAGCACATGTTTAAATTTTAACCTCTTATAAAACTAAAAAAAAATAAATTCTGTAACACACAATTTGACACTTTAAAAAAAATTCACTAAATTATTAAATTAACAAAAAAGATGAAATTATAACATAATTTGCAACACTTTTTTCTTCATAATAATCTAATAAACAGTAAAAAAAATAACTTTAACATAAAGCATAATCAGTAATTATTAAAATTTTCACTTTCCAAAACTATATTTTACTTCATCATCAGCAAGAAATTAACAGTAGCACTTATTAAACATAATCAGCATAGTTTAAATTTCACCTTCTTTATTTAACAAAAAAATATATACAATTTCTAACACTTTTTCTTCAGAATAATTTAAACTCATCACATGTTTGATAGTATACATGATCATAGAAATAATAGAAATTAAAAAAAAAAAAAAGATTAATACCTGACGACGGATTTCAGCGTCACGGAGTTTAGCTTGGATTTCTTCAACAGTAGAAAAAGAAGATTTAGTTCCGGTGAGTCTCCGGCGAAGCCACGGCGGAATAGACGGTGGCGATGATAATTCTGATCCTTCAACCACCGGTATCTCCATAACCACCCTATTATTATTATTATTATCCACTCCAACCTCCATATCAATTAATCACTGATGATCGCAAATGATGAATTTATTAAAACACACAGTTAGTATGTGTCTTTTTTTTTTTTTTAAAGAAGATGAAGATGAAGATGAATTAGGAATTATTTTCTTCTTGTTGTTGTTGTGAGTATATATAATGCACACGCGTTGTATATGGAACCTTATATTTATAAATAAATAAAGTTAGATTATATTTAGATAATCATTATTATGTGTAGAGAGATAGAGAAAGAGGATGACGATTCTGGTTAACTATAAGATTAAAATTATATTATAATAAACGTTATGGAGTTTACGTTTTTGTCCTTTTGGTATGTATATCATCAACTTTTGTCCTTCAAGTATGGGATTTTTTCAGGATCGTTATCGTAAAGTCTGATCAAGATCTTTAGACACTACTATAATATCATTTTCTTAGGGTGTGTTTGTTGAAGCTAGCGGTAGCAGTTAGCATTAGTAGTTAGCAGTAGCAGTTTAATTTATAAAAGTGTTTGATATAATAGATTTAATTGTAATTTTAATGTGCAAAATGGTGTAATGCTAAATGTTAATTCAAAGAGCATTGAGAAATTAACATATTTATAATTTTATCAATGCTAACTGCTTTCTTCCAAACGAGCTTTGTAATAATAATGTTAAATGCTAATTGCTCAAAAATGCTCTCAAAAGCTGTCTACCAAACACACCCTTAATAGTAGAGGTGAACAAAAAAATCGGTTTTAAAAACCGGAAAACCGAACCGGTCAACACCGGGTTTGACCAAACCGGTTTCGGTTTGAGGCCAAACCGGCGGTTTGGAACCGGTTTGGGTTTTCTTGGTTTCGACAACCCGAACCGGCCTGGGAGCCTACACAAAATTTTCAAATTTCGAATCTTCAGCTTTTAACACGTGGGGGGGACCCGTTTTCTGACTTTCTTAGCTGTAATATTTGTTATTTACCACTTTGAATGATTATAAATTCATGTATTGTGTTGTAGTTCAAATCACACAACTTACAATACAATCCTAAGCAAAAAAAAACTATCCAAAGCAAAACCAAATTTCCTTCAATGGCAAGTGAATCCGCATCCGCCTCAACTGAGCAATCATATAACTCATCCGCATTGTGAAGCAAAGAAGGCACAGCAGAACCAGAATCCGGAAGCGGGGCAAACGTCTATGGCTCGAGATGGGAGTGTTTTCAGGTACGATCCGGATTATCTTCGTGAACAATTCGCGGGTTTGGTGATTCAACGAGCGTTACCGTTCAACCACTTTGATCACGAGCAAACAACAAGGGTGTTCCAGAACACTATGCAACCAAGATACACTCATCTAAGTCGCTCTACTCTCAAATGTGATGCAATGAAACTATGGTTGGTGGCTTAAACAAGAAAAAAATTGATAGTTTTTGTGTACATCATAACTGCTTGTGTCCAACCTAAACAACGGATGTAAAGGTCCGCTCCTCGGGGTGCCGGTCGTTACATGTTTGTTACGACATTGGAATGAACTCGGTACTTGCAAATGATGAGGCGGTTATTCATTCGAAGAGTTTCCGTCTCCTCACACGGGTGGAGCCTTGTTTAAAATGTTGACAAAAGACCTTACTAATTTTAACTTGGAAGATAAAGTTATGTCAATTACATTGGATAATGCTAGCAACAACACATCCGCCATGGATAAACTAAAATTAAAATATGAGCCACCAATGGAGGGTAGGTTTTATCATAGTCGTTGTGTTGCACACATCATTAACTTGGTTGTACAAGCTGGTTTAGAAGTCCCCGCGATTGATGCAATAAGAGAGTCTTTTAAGACAATGTTAAAATATATTTTCAAATCAAGTGCAAGAACCCGATAACGCTATGTTAAAATCTATAAAGATGCAGAGAAACCTTGTTTACGACTAAATTGGGACGTTCCAACATGATGGAACTCCACTTATCATATGTTCCTAAGTGGTTTGAAACAACAAACTACTTTGGGGGTATTTTCATGACATTTTGGCCAATAAGAATAGGTGTAATCGTTTTCCGGCTAAAAATTAGGTTATTATTCAATCTTTAACCCAATTACTTGAAGTGTTTAACACTGCCACGGAAATTTTATCGGGGGTTTACTACCCAACATCTCCATTGGTACTTCAACAGATTTTCTTCATGAGTACGGTATTAAGCGAATATGAACTTGAGGGGGGTATATTGTCAAGTATGATTAAACCAATGAAGAAAAAACTTAGGAAGTATTTTCAACACATGCCACCGATAATTACTTGTGCAGCTGCTTTAAATCCATGTTTCAATGTTAACGGGGTAGACTTTCTTATCGAGCCAATAAGTACGGATTTGGAGTTTTTTGACGATAGTTTTGCATCTAAGTCAAAAAGTTATTTTAAAGAATCTTTGGAAGGTTTGTATAATCTTTATTATGCAAAATATGGTAACCCAACTCAATCATCTCAAACAAGTGGTGGGGCTACTTCATCGAAGGCGAGTGGCGAAAATAAGTATAGCCGTTTGCTAAGCGGTTTAAAAGCACATACAAAAAAAGGCAAGGACTGATCCTACAATGTGTAGCGAATATGAGCAATATGTTAATTCGGATTTTGTCACACATCTTCATCTCAAAGAGTTTGCAAGTTTTGATGTCTTAGGTTTTTGGAAAGAAAAGGAAATAATGTTTTCCATTCTATCCCGCATGGCCGTGGATATAATAAGTGTACAAGCTTCTTCAGTAGCTTCTGAATCCGCATTTTTAACAAGTGGAAGGGTGTTGTCAATCCAAAGAACAAGACTCACTCCGGCGTCTTTAGAGATGTGCATGTGTTTGAAGTATCACTTGGACGCTAAAGAGCGTAAACAAGACAAATGCCCTCTTGAAATACCCTTAGAATTTGAAGAAGATGTATTTGATGACGAGGTGCAACAAAATGAAGCCATTCTACTATTCGATGAAGAAATTGTACTAGATGCTAGCAGCGAAGGCACTCTGTCTCCGGGAGGACCATGGTATGATTATATAATGAGCAACGAAGATGCCGAAGATGATTACTAATTTTTGATTAGTATGTTGTATTTTTAATTCGCTTGCATTATGTTGTTGATGTTGTATTTTAAATTTCCTTGCAAGGCTTGCATTGTGTTGTATTTTCCTTTCCAATGTATTTCGTTTTTGATGTATTAGGGTTTTTCTATTAAATAAAAGTTGAAGTTTATTCCGTTTATAGCGTACAAAACCACGAAAAATGAAGAAAAAAAACAAACCGGTCAAAACTGGTTTGGGTGGTTAACCGGTCATGAACCGGTTCGACAAAAACCGCACCCCAAACTGGTTTCAGTTTCTTCCAAACCGGTTTCGACTGGTTCGTTGACCGAAACAGGTTCCTGTTTGACTGAAACCGAACCGAACTGGTTAACCGGTTTGCGCACGTCTATTTCTACCCTCTCTTGAGTATATACTAGACGAGTACCTGTGCATAGCACCGGTAATTTATAGCTGCAGATAATTAACGGTATGCGATATTGTGGTAAATATTTTTTATAACGTTCAAAATAATAGTTTTTCTAACAAAAATATAAAGAATATGTGCAGAAAGTACCCGTAAGAGTTGAGAAGTGAATGTGAGAGTATATTGAGAGATTATTTTTTGTTGTAAAAAAATTTGTGTGGGGAGATATGAAATGGTTTGTGTGGATTTATATGGTGGATGCGGTTACACATTTTTAATAATCATTATCGATAGCAATGATTTTTAACAGTTACACTTTTTAATAGTTATTGAAGGTCGTTACAATGATAAATTAAATGGGCTATTATAATGTTATAATGGTATTGATGACTGAATTTATTATTCAAATATTGTTGAATAAAAGGCGAAGTCAATTGAGTATCCGTGGCATTATGGTTGATGGAGTTTGGATTGAAGACCCGCTTAAGGTTAAACGTGAATTCTATCAACACTTTAGCAACAGATTTGCTAAACCGGTGGACCAACGAGCTCACATTAATATGGAATACCCGAATACTATTACTTTGGAGCAGCAGATTGACTTGGAATGCGATGTGACTAAAGAGGAATTAAAAAAGGCGGTTTGGGATTGTGGGATTGATAAATCCCCTGGTCCGGATGGATTTACATTTGGTTTTTATCGTCGGTTTTGGTCCACCATTGAAAATGATGTCTTTGAAGCAGTCAAGTATTTCTTTAACAGTGGTGCTATTCCTAATGGGTGCAATTCCTCTTTCATTGCGCTAATCCCGAAAATTCCAGATGCGAACTTGGTTAAAGACTTTAGACCAATTAGCCTAATTGGAAGCATGTATAAGATCATTGCAAAAATTCTGGCAAATCGTCTTGTGGGCGTGTTGGGTGATATTGTCAATGAGGTGCAATCAGCTTTTATCGCGGAAAGACAAATCTTGGATGGTCCGTTTATTCTTAATGAGGTGCTACAGTGGTGTAAGCTTAAAAAGAAACAATCCTTAATTTTTAAAGTTGATTTTGAGAAAGCTTTTGATTCGATCCGATGGGATTTCTTAGACGATATCTTAAAAAAATTTGGTTTTGGTGATAAATGGTGCAACTGGATTCAAAGCTGTCTTAGATCGTCGAGAGGTTCTATTATCATTAATGGTAGTCCCACGGAAGAGTTCTATTTCCAAAAAGGTCTTAAGCAAGGTGACCCGTTATCTCCTTTCTTATTTATTTTAGTTATGGAGAGCTTACATCTTTCGTTTCAGCGTGTGGTGGATGCGGGTATGTTTAAAGGCGTTCAGTTAAACCCTTCGTTAAACTTGTCGCATATGTTTTACGCGGATGATGCAGTGTTTGTGGGACAATGGTGTGATGATAATATTAATATCCTAACCCACGTGCTTGATTGCTTTTATTGGGCATCGGGTTTGAGGATTAACATGAGCAAAAGCAAAATCATGGGTATCCTTGTGGCGGATGATAAAGTTAAGAGTGCAGCGACTAAACTCGGATGTCTTATGCTCAATACCCCTTTTTCCTACTTAGGTACGAAAGTGGGTGGCTCTATGTCTCGAACTCACGCGTGGGAGGAGGTTATAGACAAGGTACGTTCTCGTCTATCTAGGTGGAAAATGAAAACTTTGTCTATAGGGGGTAGATTAACTCTCCTCAAATCGGTTCTTGGATCTATGCCCATATTCCATATGTCCATATTTAAAGCCCCCTTATCTGTTATTCGCCAGCTTGAATCAATCCGGAGTCATTTTTTTAATGGACATGATTCAGCTAGTAGGAAAGCGTCGTGGATTAAATGGGATTGTGTGCTGGCCCCAAAAGAAAAAGGAGGGCTCGGGGTCTCAAGTTTATACGCTTTAAATCGAGCCTTAATGTTCAAATGGGTTTGGAGATTCTACTCTCAAAACTCTTCTTTATGGGCAAGAGTTATGAAGGCTATCCATGGAGATGATGGGAGAATTGGTAAGGACATAAAGGCGTGCAATCAATCTTGCTGGTTGAATATAGTGAACGAAATTAATGTCCTAAAGAATCAAGGCATTAATTTTCTTGATTTTATGCGCCTTAAGTTGGGTAACGGGAACAACATATCCTTCTGGAACGACAACTGGATTGGAGGCAACACTCTTAAAAACTTGTATCCTCGTATTTATGCTCTTGAGAACTCTAAACAGGTGACGGTTTGTGCGAAGTTAGCTGATATCGCGTTGGATGCTTCGTTTCGTCGAAAACCGAGGGGAGGTATTGAATGTATCCAGTTTAATGAGATGCTGGTCTTGATGCAGGATGTTTCTTTAACCCCGATATCAGACAGATGGATATGGTCTTTGGAAGGTTCGGGGGATTTCTCTGTTGCCTCTACTCGTAAAGCAATAGATGATAAAAGGCTTCCGGTTGTCAACTCTAAAACTCGTTGGATTAAATAAAGGTGAAAAAAGTAAAAAAAACGTGAAAAATCTGAAAAAATCTGAAAAAACGTGGAAAAAAGATGAAAAAGACGTGAAAAAAACGTAATTTTTTTTGTCGAAAGTATATCAAAGTGGATATCTATTGAAAGATAATTAAATGCTCGTCGTGATTGGTAATTATTTTTTTACTTAACGATTAACGATTTAGGAGATATTTAAGTTTTAAAAAATTGATGAAATAATCAAATCGTTTTAAATCACAACCATTGATTTTTATTTGTCAATGAGAAGCGCAAAAGTTTAGGTAACACATGGTCATATCCATGATAATGATACGCTTTAATTAGAATGTGAGGATTCTAATACTCAATCTAACAATAGTTATATAAAAGCTGACCATAATTAGTTTAGTAGTAAACTAGCACCTGATTCAGCTTTGTTTGGGATTCTACAGCTCCAAAAAAGACGTTCTTCTGTCTTTAAATCGTCCTCACACAAGGGGCAACGATCAGTATAAAGTTCAATCCTTCTTGGATCAAGGTTTACCCGTGTGAGCAATTGTTGTAGATCGACCTGCCATAACCATTATGTTAATCTTCTGGGATAAGGGGTTCCATCGTTTGATTATATTGGGTTCACTTTGACAAAGTTCAGAAACTTTCGTTTCAATGTTGTTTTAGCCAATGCTGGGAAAATAAATTATTTTCTAAAAGGTGTGTAAATGCTTCCAAATAGGAGGATTATCAAGCAGCCTCTATAGGCCTACATCAGACTGTCCAAACTTATCACATGAGATATAAATCAAGCTTACTTAACAACACGCGATGGTTTCTTGGTTGTCTAAGTGAGTCCAGTCTTCGTAATAAATATCTCTAATAAAATTAGTTTCTAGCGCAGACTTAGTTTAAAAAAAAGGGTGGGTGAACCATGTTTAAAACCCTTGCAACTGATATGAGAGTAAAGCAAGACAGGAGAAACAAAGATTTAAAGCGTTATCTTTCCAAAATGCATAAAAATATGCAGTGATGTTATTGGATGTTGTACGCTTCATGCTTTCATTTGGAAGCACAACACATCTCATCATCTCTGATATATATATTTAGGTATTTACGCCGTCGCGTATATTTACACCGTCGCGTATCAGTGCGCACATATCTAAACATCCTTTTTTCTTTTATTTGTTTTTGCAGACCGGCGCAAGATTTTGCTGATTCGTGCAGAACTAGAGCTGCAACAACTGTTATTTTCAGCATCTTTGTGACCTTCACAATGAAATAATTGGCTAACTAAGATAAGGTAAACTTATTATAAGTTGCTTATCATGGATTTGGAAACCGCAATAGGTTAAACGGCTTTGATAACCATAAGCTCATAAACCCATTTAAGTAAGCATATATATATGAGCAGGTCGGGTTAATCGTCTTTTGAGCATGGAAAACCTTAGCCGATACTTAACACTAATAAGCTTTGGGTATCTGGGTACAAGTGTATTCAGGTTCATATGTTGCAGGTCGATTAGTCGGGTTATGCAGGCTGCTAAGGAAAGACGGGCGATAGTAATGTTGTCGGATATATAACAACTTGACCCATGGCCACTGGTAAGGTTCGCTTCATCCAGTAGATATTGAAAAATGGGTTGACCAAGCTAAAAAAACGCTCAAAATGTATTTTCGATGCATACAACATTCTAAATTGCTCGACTAAAAATGTTAGATTGTTATTGTAGTTATATAGTTTTCACATTCACGTAATCATACGGACTATTATTAAAATTTATTAAAAAAGAAGCTTTGCACTTTGTGTTCGGATCCACCCAACCTGGCACGTGTTGATCGCGCAAAATTGACCCGGCCTGACATGTCATTCAAATCGCTTGACCAAACCAGTCTCCATAATTATAGAAATTAGTGGTTACATGAACACATTAAATGCAGTCATTTAATGAGCAATTATATTACTTAAATGTTATTTACGTTCTTAATGTATGATCAATGTTATTTACGGTTTTTAAAACATTAGCATTAAATGAACAATTATATTACTTAAATATTACGTTTTTAAAACATTAGCATTACATGTTTATAAACCCTAAACTTTAAAATAGCAAGATTATATGCATTAAATTTTTCAACATTTCCTATTTTAGCAGTTTTTCAATTTTTAAGAGAATATTCTCTTTATAAGTAGTATATATATAGATATATAATAAGATGTGGAAAAACATATCAATACTAGTTAATACTAATTGAGATTCATGGTTTTTTTTTTTTTGGAACGGCAATTTGTAGCTACATGGCCCCTAGCCCAGAAGGCGTAGCGAGCCCACACAACCAGGTTGGGTCCAGCCCAGAAGGCAATGGCACCCTTCCCTTTACACACGCGGGAGGAAACCCCTATCGCCCTAGACAAGACTCGAACATGAGACCTTGCCTAGGAGGGTAAAACCTCCATACCATTGGACCAAATGCCCGTTGGTAATTGAGATTCATGGTATATTAATAATTATAGTTTTTTTCATTTTGAGAGTTTTAAACACAATTATACACTCTTTATATGTAGTAAGGATCTCATATAGCCTTTTCATAACACCACGTATGGTTTTGTGCCTTTATATTTTCAAGATCTTAATGATAATACAGCTTTGTACGCTTGCTATGCGAGTTTCTCCTATTATTTCACACAATCACAAATGCATACATATCTTAGCACATCAACATGCACATTTACATTTTTTGAAGCCGTCTATCTAGTGTCGAGTTTACCCTAAATTTGATGTATGATAATGTCTACATTTTACTTCCTCATACCACACTCCAACACGATCGAGTATATTGGTGTTGTTGCTAACCCAAATCACCCTAATCGATCTTTTGCATGTTGTATAATTGCACTTATCGAAACTCTAAATCTACGTTTTCCATAACTAAACTGTCAGTTTTCATAACATTTCACCTCCACAAAGTTGTCAGCCTGTGAAGTTTAAACTTGAAACCTCCACGAGGGAATCCTAAACCCCACCGCTAAGCCGCCTATCATGTCTGCAATACTAATACAACGAGGTTTGTAACCCGCGCTCCGTCGCGGAGCGCGCAAGACTAATTTTGCGACGGACCGATAACCTAAAGGACTATTTCCGTAATTTTTAAAAATATATATATTAAACTTCAATTTTTTTTATAAAATCGTATGTATGTCAGAAGCATTGCAATATTGGGCTCGTTTTGTTTGCAATTCGACGATCTTTTCATATTTGATAAATAAAGTTTGTTATATAATAAAGTCGTAAATAGGTAAAACTTAAAGGTCGTTTTAGTAACTTTTCGTATACTTTTTTTGTAATTTCTTTTTAAAAATTTTTTTTATCTCGAGAGTGATGAACTTTTTTTTAATATTAAAAAAGCACGAAACCATAAATGTATAAAACTTATAATTTTAATTTACGGTCATTCAGACCCGTGCGATGCACAACGATGACATTAAATTGTTGGTAACATAATGTTTGTGTCAATAATTGAGGTGTATATATGATGTTGTATGTAATTTAAGTGTGTCGCGTAATGTTTAGGTAAGTAGTCAAAATTATTTGAGCTAAAATTTGCGATCAACCAATGTTAAGCGGATACGGGTTTTTCAAACTAATGTTTAACCGATATTGGCACGTAAGATAATGATATGTATGATGGTGCATGGAACTGAAACGTGACGTGTAATATGTAATTAAATAGTCATAAAATAATTTGTAGCATCTATTTTTTTGGTGTCCAAGCATGGTGCTTCCTTCTCAAATAGCTCGTGTCAAAACTTTATGATTGTATAGCTATTGATATTTCCATCAAACAAATATTCACTCATACAGCTTCTACAAATAATTTTGACAAGCCTCATGCTATAGTATTACATTTATAGTAGCATCTGTGCTTTCTTCCTATTAGTCAAGAAAAACATAAATGATGCATTTGATTGATACAAAATTATTTGATTGTAAGATAAATATAAGATAAAAGTTAAACATGTGATCCACATCAATAATTTTTTGCATCCGTCTCTGCACATCATTATATCTTTACGTACATGACATACATGTTGAAAGTGTCAAAGCACCTAGGTTAACATAATAACCAACAAAAGGTTAAATCACGAATAATATCACACTTAAATTAATCATGTGCTCACGTACCTCTAATTCTAAAGGGATCCTCTTAGCTGTTGCAAGTATGAAAATATGTAGGTTAGGGCATACCTAAGCAAGATTTACAAGTTACAACATTAGTAATACCAAAGTATGCAAATAAGTAGGTTAGATAAATAGCAAACAATTTATTACCTAAACGTCTATTACCATTAAATAAAAGAACAATGAACATATCAAATGACGAATCAACAAAAAAGCCTTTTTAACCTTTTGTTGGTGTGAAAAATATGCAGGTTGTTACTTCTCATGTATATTGCCAATATAACTTGCGACCCGTCATCATGTGTATGAGAGATGAATTAATAAAGCAACTAATGAATGCGAATAACCGAATGAATTGGAATCAAAAGGATGTGAGAAAAATGATGTCATTAGCTTATTAATACTTAAGATTAATTACTCCCTCCGTCCCATATTAAGTGTCCATTTTTGACTTTTTGAATTCTTTTTTCATAAACTTTGACCGTAAATATTTTTCTTTATGTTATATAATGCTTACTGAAAATTATACCAATGAAAAATACATTCGAAACTCTATCCATTCATATATTTTGCATTGAGTATCATATAACATAAGAAGAAATAATTAAGGTCAAAGTTGAAGAAAAAAGAATTTTAAAAGTAAAAAATGGACACTTAATATGGGACGGAGAGAGTATATTAATCATTAATACTTAACATTAATTATAAGTCATAAAGACTCGCCCGGATTATTTTTTTGAGTTGGTATATTGGTTCACTCTCATCATTAAGACTACCCATTAAATGATATGACTGAATCTTATAGTATACGAGGCATGCAGACTTGTGCGTTGCACACGGGTTGTGTCTAATTGATTTTTGCTCGAATGATATATTTTCCTAGATGGGTGATAATAAGGTGATTCCCAATGCACAAACATGAGCTCGAATTCACATTTCGTAGGAGCATCAAATGTAGGTCATTTTTAGTATTAGGGTGTGAGGTGACATGCCATGAGAACGTAGAGTATTTTAAAACTCGAGTAAGTATAATTGTTCTTGATCAATGGTATGAGTTGATGCCTTACATTTTTAAGTCTTTACTCAACATATCAACTTTATAATATAATAGATTCACATCTTTATGACATACCAACAGCTACTATGATTTTGTTAACCATCCTAAGAAGTTCGACAATATATCATTCATTGCAATAATAATTCATTTGCTAGAATGATAGTTAGACATTATTGTAAATTGTGATAGATGAAGCTACAGTAATCTAATATGTTGTCTTTTATCGAAGGTCTTTAGATGTGTCTAACATTATTACTTAGAGCTGACCACTCTTATTACTTTTTATATATAATCAAAGTAATATTCTTGCCCGTCATTGCTTTGACATAACAAAGTTTTCGTAATCTTTTTGCCCGTCATTGCTTGTAGCTTAGTTGACGAACGGTTTCTCTTCATGTTCTAAAAATCTCCTAAATATTTCGTCTTTTGCTGCTTTCAAAAAATGAATTGTTTCCACATGTTTTAAATTTGCTTCTAAGGTTTAAAAGCTTTCAAGAAACGTTTTAAACTTCTAATTTTCTTTATAAAAAACAGGATAATAGATTGATATCGCAAATATTAATTTGTTATCAATTTCATTATATAACAAAATCATTATTATTCATAGATTTTTTAAAGTTCAGGTATGATGAAACAATAAAAGCTTAGTCCTTTTAGTAGTACTAATCCGAATTGATTGTCATCGTCACAAAATAATAATATCAAACATAGAACATCCTTAACAGAAATCCTTCAACTGTCACTACAAGAAAAAGGGGCTTTAGTGACAGAAATTAAGTGACGACTTTCTTTTTTGGTCACAATTCAGTGATGATATAGTTTATGGTCACTATTTTTCGTCACTGATAATAAGACGGGATACAAGTATTCCATTTCCTCCTGGATTCACTCCTAATATTGAATCGCCTAAAGAAGACGAGCAGCACTTGAATATGGATACTGTTCATTCCCCATGTAAATCTTCAGGTTGTAGTTCTCGAATTATGGAGAGTTCGCAAAAAATAAATGAAGAACTTCATGCGGAGGGTTATCAGAATGTTGTCAAGAATAGAGAGGGTGGTTCCATCTTGGAGTTATTAGAAGAGATGATTACGGTTGGACAAACTATGGGCTTTTCGATGGAAGGATGCAATAAAGATATGGAGAAAATTATTGGTTCACAAGGAGATAATAAGGTTTTCCGATGAATTGTTTATCTTTAAATATTCAAGGCCTAGGGTCCAAGGCCAAAAAGGATTGGATTAGGGAGTTAAACATTAAGCATAAAGTCTCTTTTCTTTCTCTTCAGGAGACTAAGGCGGAAAACATTAATAATATGGATGTTAAATTTTTGTGGGGAAATTCTAACTTTGAATTCATTTATAGTGAGGCGCTTGGTAATTCAGGAGGTATTTTGTGTGCATGGGATAATAATGTGTTGTGTAAAGAGCATCATACTATTTCGGATAATTTCATTGCTGTGTTCGGGACGTGGATTCCTACTAAGATGAAGGTTATGATTATTTCTGTTTACGCCCCTCAAGCTGATTCTTATAAACGTGCTTTGTGGTCTTATTTAGAATTACTTGTAAATCGTTGGAACGGCGAGAGCATTATTATGGGAGACTTTAATGAAGTTAGGAGGAAGGAGGAGCGTTGGGGATCTACATTCAATGCGCACGGTGCACGTGTGTTCAATAACTTTATCTCTAATGCGGGTTTAGTTGACCTCCAATTAGAGGGGTTTTCTTTCACTTGGTCACATCCTTCGGCTTCAAAGATGAGTAAATTGGACCGTTTCCTAGTGACGGATGGGTTAATTTCTTCATTCCCTCATATTTCGGCGGTGTGTTTAGATCGGCATCTCTCGGATCATCGTCCTATCTTGCTCCGTGAGGTAATTACTGATTTTGGAGCTACCCCGTTCCGCCTATATCACTCTTGGTTCTCTTTTCAGGGTTTTGATCAGATGGTGTCACACGTTTGGAATTCGACCAGCCTTAATGACAGTAATGATATGATCCGTTTTAAAAAAAAGTTACAAATTTTGAAGAAACAAATTCGTGTGTTCGTTGTAGATCAGAAGAAGAAACGAGGGGGATGTGTCAAGGATTTGAAAGATAAGTTATCTGATATCGATTCTATTTTGGATAAAGGTGGTGTTAATGATGATATTCTTCTAGCCCGTACGAATTATATGAACCTTCTTCTTGATGCTAAGGCTGCTGATACTCGGGATTACATTCAAAAGGCTAAAATTCAGTGGGCGGTGGAGGGAGACGAGAACTCCAAGTTTTTTCACGGTATAGTAAATAGAAAGCGGGCAAATCTTACGGTCAAAGGCATTATGGTTGACGGTGTTTGGGTGGACGAGCCTAGTCGGGTGAAGAAAGAATTCCGTGATCATTTTGCAGCCAGATTTCAAGACCCCGGAATTTGTCATGGTAAGCTGAACTTCTCTTTTCCTAATCGTCTCTCATCCGAACAGGTGGCGGAGTTAGAGATTCCAATTTCAAAAGAGGAAATTCGTAATGCCGTTTGGGGATGTGGAGAAAACAAATCTCCTGGGCCGGATGGTTTCACTTTTGAATTCTTCCGCAAATATTGGCATATTGTGGGGACCGATTTTTGCTTGGCTGTTGAATGGTTTTTTAATCATGACTCCTTTTCGGTTGGGTGTAACTCCTCGTTTATTGCCCTTATCCCGAAATCTTTAGACCCGAAATTGGTGAGTGACTTTCGACCAATCAGTCTAATTGGCAGTGTGTATAAAGTCATTACGAAGATCCTTCAGAATCGGCTCTCTTTTGTTATATCCGATCTGATCTCGGATGTCCAGTCGGCTTTTCTCCCTAATCGGCAAATCCTTGATGGTCCTTTTATTCTAAATGATTTGCTTGCTCGGTGTCATTTCAAAAAACAAAGTGCGATGGTGTTTAAAGTGGACTTTGCGAAAGCTTATGATTCTATTCGTTGGGATTACCTAGAGGATGTTCTTCATTCTTTTGGGTTTGGTGTCAAATGGCGGTCGTGGATTAAAGGTTGCCTTTCTTCGAGTATGGCATCTATTCTTGTTAATGGAAGTCCGACGTCGGAGTTTCAGTTTCATCGCGGGCTGAAGCAAGGGGACCCTTTGGCCCCTTACTTATTCATTCTTATTATGGAATCCTTACATCTTTCGTTCTCGCGTGTTATAGATGCTGGAATTTTCACCGGAGTGAGGATAGATGCTTCGACCATGATTTCTCACCTATTTTATGCGGATGACGCGGTTTTTATTGGCGAATGGTCTCAAACTAATATTAGAGGTATCATGCACACGCTTCACTGTTTTTCCTTGTTGTCCGGTTTATCTATTAACATTAGAAAAAGCAATCTGCTTGGAGTGGGTGTTCCTTCTTCCCAAGTTCTTGAGGCTGCTAATTCGTTGGGTTGTTCGGTTATGAAAATGCCCTTCAAATATTTAGGTATTAACGTCGGTGGGAATAATTCTTTGATAAAAGCATGGGATGAGTCTATTAATAAGCTCAAGACTAGATTATCTAAATGGAAGCTTAAGACCCTTTCTATTGGGGGCCGGCTTACTCTTCTTAAGTCGGTTCTTGGATCTACTCCTATTTATAATATGTCGCTATATAAGGTTCCCAAGGCTGTTTTGAGCTCAATGGAGGCTATTCGAAGGGATTTTTTCAATGGTAGCAAGGATAATGATAGGAAGATAGCGTGGGTGAAATGGGCTAAGGTGCTCGCGCCAAGGAAGCATGGAGGTTTAGGCGTTTCTAGTTTTTACGCTCTAAATAGGGCGCTTTTATTAAAGTGGGTGTGGCGGTTTATATCTCGTGAGAATTCTCTTTGGTCTCGATTTATTCATGCTTGTCACGGCTCGAATTGGAAGGATCTCTTGGCTACCTATCCTTCTAATTGGTGTTCTATTGTTAAAGAAGTAAAAGTGCTCAAAGATCAAGGTATTGATTTTTTATCCCATTGTAAAATAAAGATTGGAAATGGCAGGTGCACAAGATTTTGGACAGATTTGTGGATTGGTGATGATTGTTTCTGCCATAAGTTTCCGCGTCTGTATGCGCTGGAAGTTGATAAAGATTGTTATGTGGATATCAAGCTGAAAGTTCCTGTTGCTTCGTCTTTTCGCCGTATGGTCAGAGGAGGAGTGGAAGCTTCTCAACTTGCGCAATTAAATGATATTCTTGGATCGGTTTCTGTTTCAAATTCTGAAGATAGATGGGTTTGGGATATGAACGGGGATGGTGTCTTTCGCGTTAAAGATGTCCGTAACCTTCTTGACGAAACTTTTCTTCCGAAATCAGATTCCCCTACAAGGTGGGTTAGGTCCATTCCGATCAAAATTAATATTTTTGCTTGGAAAGTCTCCTTGGATCGTTTGCCAACGTGTGTAAATCTGGTTCATAGGGGCGTTTTAGTGTCTCCGATTTCTTGCCCAATTGGTTGCACTGATCAGGAAGATTCGAACCACATTCTGTTTCGATGTGACATGGCTGTAGGCGTCACCCGGTTAGTTTGTAGATGGTGGAATCAAGCGTGGATCCCTTTTGATTCATATCACTCTTGGTTCGTTTGGTTTAACTCGATTCGGTTGTCAGCCAATTCTAAAGGAGTGTTAGAAGGTGTTTTTTATGTTATGTGGTGGAGTATATGGATCTTCAGAAACCAGTTATTGTTCGCTGCAAAAAAGCCTCGGAAAGATGTTCTTTTCGATGATATAGTTTTGCGCTCGTTTAACTGGTGTAGTGCTAGAAGTAAATGTACTTTTCGTTGGGATAGTTGGATTCAGCATCCTTATTTAATTTCCTTGTAATTTTCTAGCTTATTGCTAGTGGTTTTTAATAAAGTTGCCGTTCTAAAAAAAAAACTTAGTAAGCTAGCAAAATTATAATTATAAATAAACGAGCAGTTAGGTGCCCGCGCATTGCTGCGGGGCGCCTTTCGACATAGCTTAAGTATTTTTTATTTGTCGGAAAGGCAGTCTGCTGGTTTTATGAAGGCGGTTTTCATTTGCCGAAGACATAAACATGAATGATGCATTTCATGTTCACAACATCACATATGAACACACACACTACAACTTAAAAGGAAAGAAAGCAACAAAAAAAAAATGGATATGTGGGCTTTGGTAATCAAGATTTAATCATATTCACATGGTATAGATCTAAGCTTTTATTGTTAACCTGAAGTCCGCTATCAGCTTTGACGATATATGTTTACATTTATTATTACATCCTCAGAAACTTTCTATGAGTATCGAGTAAATATAATCATTCAGTTTAGTACGCAAGATATTCTGCAATACCACATTACCAGCTATGACGTGGCATCGATTAGAAACAGATAGGTAGTGCAACGACTGCAATAAGAATCAGATAGGTGGTGCGGGCTGCACAGTTGCTTGCTATTCATGACCAGCTTTAATTGAAAAACAAACCACATCTAGTGAATATATATACAACGTAAAGATTTAAATTTGCATCAAATAAAAAGACAAACTATGTATTTACCTTAAACTTTAGAAGTTGCTGGCTTCGTTATCAAAAGCAATAGGCAATCCTTGCATAGTTGACAACATATAGTATTCATGTATTAATGGTCCAACTGATAATTTTTGTAAACTTTGAGAATTGTTTAATTCAATTACTTGATGCGTTTGGCACCGGGAATGTAGCCAAATAGTACAGCTAGCTATTGTTAAACGTATGTAACTGCTACTTTTCCCCACAAAATAGGATCATTTGAAGGCTTCTTGGGGGTTAATGGAATAGTTTCTTGAATTTCCAATACTACGTTGTGACAGACGTATGCAAAATCAGCATCACCTAGTGTACCGAAAATGCTGACCATGCGATAATAGAGTAACTGCAATCAACATCAATTTTATATGCAGGAAAATGAAGTGATCTGATTGACACGTGTAATCTGTCCACACGGAGACTATAAAATGAGCAGATAATTTTTTAGTTTGTATATACAGAAAAATGAAGCAAGAAACTAAAGCTAGGATTAGAGACCTTACTGGCTTTGCAGATGTTTATTCAAATGCTTCATAAGATCTCGAGACAACGGCCTCTGATGTTTTACGTGCTTGATTAAAAACCAAAAGTCAAATATCACCTGCTCAAAACAAAAGTCAACAACTAAGCAAGTAGCAGTACACCTCTTCAAATTCATAATATAAGCACCATTCACAAAACAGCATGTATTATAATTGTGAATCGTCACTTTCGACGACAAATCAACTACAAAAGATGGGTTTTAGTTTGACTTTGAGTTTGGTTGTGATGGCTGCTGAGGTGGTGAACATTGTGGTGAAGCTAAAGAAGTAAGAAAAGTCGAAACACATGGTCAAGAAGTTAATGTTTTCGTTGAAAGTGTGATCGGAAATTGTCCTATGCCACTTTTGACACCGTTGCATGTCTAAACGTTATTTTTTTTCTTTCATCTTAAGAGTGAGGAATGCATAAAAAATGATTAACCACACATTCATAACAGACGGCATTTCTGGAAATAAGTTTCTCCGCTCACCTTGTCATATATGGCTTATCATCTTCATCTGCGCCGTGTATGATCTTCCAAGACAAAGACCCGTCCATTTTTCTGCATAAAGAAGTTTCTTTAAAACTCTAAACAACCGAATAAAAGTGAAAAAAATAGCAAGAGTCAATGAGCATACTTGTTGTTGCAGTTATTTAATCATATTTCAAACATCTCCAAACAAAGACCCGTCCATTTTTCTGCATAAAGAAGTTTCTTTAAAACTCTAAACAACCGAATAAAAGTGAAAAAAATAGCAAGAGTCAATGAGCATACTTGTTGTTGCAGTTATTTAATCATATTTCAAACATCGGATAATAATAAAGAACTGTGTAAGTTTCTACTGGCGAAATTTTTAAAAAACTTTCTAGGCAATTTGAGTGATTTTGAGTGTCACAATGAAAGGTGTTCTAAGAAAAGCAATAGGCCTTCACAAAAAACATGGGTAACATGACTATCTCCAATCGGTTTTTGTGAATCCCAATAAACCACACATGAAAAAAGGTGGCTGGTAGGCAAATTACTGGTCTCTTTGACGTCCAAGCCCAAATTTAGCCGCAAACGTGGTCCCATCTGAATAGCTACAAATCATTAGCATATGAAAGGTAAGCAACGAATATGATTATAGCAAGCCCATTATATGCGTTGCTTCAGCATGTAAAAGTGAATTGTGAGTCAACAATATACCTTTCTGTCACCGACTCTTGTGACAAACCATTTTATCAACAAAATCAAAGTATCAATGGTTTCCTTGCGCTCCTGAGGCCAGATTAATCTGCACATACGCCTCCGTTAACATCATACAATGGTCATTCTCTTTTTGTTGTTACAAAATCA
Source organism: Tanacetum coccineum (assembly GCA_026074375.1). NCBI lineage: Eukaryota > Viridiplantae > Streptophyta > Magnoliopsida > Asterales > Asteraceae > Tanacetum > Tanacetum coccineum. Next base: position 40,538 of record BQNB010006694.1, on the reverse strand, counting down.
AAATGCAAAGTGGTCATTGTCTTTTTTGTTTTTACAAAATCAAATTTCAAAGTGGTAATTCTCCTTTTGATGTAACAAAAAAAACGCAGTGACATAACTCACGTATTGCAAGAATCCCAAATTAACATAACTGACTTATTGCAAAAGTTCCTTGTTTGACTCAATTGCTCAAAAGTGGTCAACCACATTAATCCAATATTTTTATTCAAAAGCACATGATAATTGTACCAATTTCTTAATTGAAACATATTTTTCTATTTAAGGTTTCAAAAATAAAACAATACAAGTCAATAAATAAAGTAAAAAAAATTAAAGAAGATAAATTATTAGATTTTAACAAATAGAGGAGTTACCAAAGATTGTTTAGGTGATGCCGCCCATGGTGGTGGTGGAACGCCTGGTCGGAGATTATTTATCAGATGGGATGATTAATCAGTGTGGAGAGATTTACCAGTTGATGGTGTGATGACTTTTTTAACCCCTTTCACAACCAGTTTCCTTTTTCTATCAAGTAAAAAAGAAACAGTGTATTATCCTGGTCCTACATTGAATATCTTCCCAAAAAGACAATTAAGCAATCTATAAAGTTATATGATTATTATGTTTTCCTTGAGCTAAACCCACAACTGAGCTGCTTATAGTATAGTTTATTCGCCAAAGGCTCTCACAAATCCGTTGTAGTCTAGTTGGTTAGGATACTCGGCTCTCACCCGAGAGACCCGGGTTCAAGTCCCGGCAACGGAATTTTTTTTGTATTCGAGATATGTTATAACCATATAAAATTTACAAAATAATTTTCCCAAAATTATTTATCATCAAAGAAAGAGTAGCAAATCTGTTTTTATTCGTAGTTTGCATCAAAATAATGCTACGTAGACTTGTAGTATGAGACCTTTAAGTATTTAGTCAATTGCAATTTGCATTATCCAATTGTCAATCATTAATTCTCATAATTTGGTTTTCATAGTATCATGAGTTGTATCAATTGGATTTTCCATAAAGTGACCATGTAGGCATGTATACGGGTGCTAGTGAAACACTAGACTCCATATACGAGTTAATAATTCTTTGTGTATATGTAATTTTTGTAAGTTCGTGGATATAAATCTAAACACAAGCTTTTCCATCCAATTGCATCTAGGAGTGTATTTGCTTATATCATAATCAACTTCTTTATACGCTATGGATCATGACTAGAGGCGGCAAAACGAACGGGTCGGTCATGCTTGGAAAACGGGGCAGTACGGTATAATGGTTGTGTGCTAGTAGTTTGTGGTGTTGTTTTTATATTATTGTTCACTTCAAGTGTGCTAATTTTCTTATTATAAAGAAAGCTTTTGGCATAACTTGTGCGAGTAGTTTGTGGTGGTTGTGTTTGACCACCTGCCTACACTTATTTTCTATTCAGTTTCATATTCGCACAAAACATATTAGCTTAGGTTTAAAATTGATGTCAACATTTGCTTTTCTTCACAATAATTTATTATTCATGTGTTCCCATCCGATAGAACATTAAACTATGTATCAATCATTGTTTCTTTATGCATTTATAATACATCAATCAACTACTAATTTCGTCCAAATATAACCATATTAATTATGAACATAATTATTGATCTAATGATCCATTTAGGGCATCCATTATTAGTACAAAAAATGTTATGGGTTAAAAAGATGGATCTAAGTGGTTATTGGGCTGGGCCGATGGATGTGATTTTGTACTAAATCAAGTGATGATGATGATTTTCCTGCACAAATAAAGACAAACCGTTAGTCTTATCGTGGGGACAGACCTCACGATTAGACTCCGGCGTAAGAGTAAGTATTCATGTTTTGTCAGAGAATGTCAGAGTATGTGTGTGTAGAATGTGGTCAGAAAATCATACATTTTGATGTGACAGAGGTCCTATTTATAGGTGAGTGAAATACTAGGTTTTCCTAGTATTTCGCATGTATCTGTTAGTGGGCCAAAGTGGGCCCCCTGTCTGACAAGGGTCCGCAGTAATCGTGTTCGTGCGGATGTGAGTTCCCTTCCACGGATGTTTCTTGGTCCGCGGAAGGTTTGTCATGTCCGGGTTAACTCTTCCGGGCCGTGTCAGTATGGGACTAGGCTTAATCTTGGCCCATCATTTTTAGGTTGCTTTTAGTTGGGCCTGGAGCCCATTAAGTTAATATGGTTCAGGCCCAGAGGCCTGGTAAACCTATTATACGTCATCAAGTCCCCCCAGTCTAGTATGTCTATTGCGTGCGACTTTGTTGCGTGCGATAGGTATTGCTAGACTAAGTTTCTGGTACTCCTCAACTTTCGTGACTTCTCGTGCTTCCGCGACATTTGTGTTCCTTTGTTAGTTGGTATGTGGGCTACGTGGCCTTGTCGTGGCCTTTTGTATTATGACTGATTTGACTGTTCAGTCAACTTGCCCAACTGTCATCATGATATTTACTTTCAATCCTGACCATCTCTTCGGAGGTCATGGCCACGTGTAAACATCTGGAAGAGTCTTCATTTACTATACTGATAGTATAAATACTCAATTGATTTTCACTGTTTCCCTTTTTTCATCTTCCCCAACTACAGTCGCCATTGTTAAAAATTCTTCAAGCTTTTTAATCGTATCCCCTTTTAACTTTCTTCGAATAACCCTAGGCTTCCAGGTTAGGCCCTTGTTCTTGCTTTGTTTTATCATGAGCAGTATTATGGATACAAAGTCTGTTCTTAGTCAGAAAAACCTTGATATTTTTTGTAAAAATTTCCATATACCTGACGAAGTTCACCCGCTATTGCCTAGCCGTAACCAAACAATACACGAAATTCCTACTGGCAAAATAGGGGTATACACTAGGTTCTTTGAGTTTGCCAACTTTAGGCTACCTCTGTCCACTTTCCTTGTTGGACGTGCTTAGGTAATTACGCATCCAAAATATCCCAGCGTCCGTTATTGCGCGCTAAGTGTTCTCATTTTGAGATCCGGTGCCGTTTTCATGATTGTGAACCAACGGTGGTTGTTTTCGCTGTTTTTATGTGAACTCCAAAAATAAAGGATTGGAATGTATTTTAGTAAGCGTCCGGGTCATGACGCTGTCTGTTATACAAAACCTCTAAGTCTTTAAAAGGTTGGAATGATCACTTCTTTTGGTTGACTTCTTTGCTGTCTGCTTCTTTTTTCATGGCACATCGGTGTAAAAAAGTGTGTCCAAAGACCTCCTATTTATCCCTTTCCCAAGTCTACTGAGTTTTAACTAAAAACGCAGAGCATTATGCTTCTCATTTGTTCATATCCCGGTTCCTTTCATAAATATTCGATACCATTTCTTTGTTTGGTGTAATGACCGCTTATAGACTCTGATGAGAACACTTATCCTGAGTTTCTATATGAGAATGGCGAGGGTGGGTGTTGTATTGTTTTGTCTTGTTTATTTTATACCTTCTTATCATTCCTTTTGACCGTTTATTATTCTTTTTGCAGAGATGGATTGCTTACTTTTATCCGTACTGCCGACTTACGAAGGTAAGAGATGGTGAGCGACACGGGCGAGGATGAGCCTAAGCTTTTAGATACCACTATAGGGCGTGTTGTTCTGCTTTTACCAGTTGCACCAGCTCGTGGTGAGAGTGAGCTGGAGGATAGCGTGGATATGCTTTTTGACGAAGAAAGTAAGGATGGTCAGGCGAAACAAGGTGATTCTGCAAGTGGTGGTCAAGGTGTTGGTATCTAGACTGTTAGCGAGGCTGCGGAGACTAATATTGAGGATGTGGTTCTGAGGCGTCAAGAGAAGCAAAAATCCGTGATTGTTGATTCTGATGAGCCCTCCCATCCTGCTAAAAAATTAAGGAAAGATCACGGAATTCCGGTTGGGACTTCTGTAGCTGGGAAATCTATGCCGGCAATCCAGCGGTTACTTGCTGGAGCTGTGCAGAATGTTGCGGTCAGGGGTGAGCCCGTTCCTTCTTTGCCCTTTGTAATGTCTTCTGTGTCCACCATGCCGGAGCGTGAGGATAAGAGGCATACTGATACTTTAGCTGGGGTTAATCTTCAAACTTTTACTGCTCCTCAAAGGTTTGTCATTTCCTCGGACTTTTGTCATCATTCCGGTACTCATATTGCGGAGACTGAGGCTGACTCTCTCATCAGGTCTTCTGCTCCAGCCATGACAACTGCTACTACTGTAACTATAACAGCTAGTGCCGCTACGGTTGTTAAAGAAACAGTTGAGAAGCCTTCCTTATTTGCCACTGGTTCTTCTTCTGTTGGTGGAACGGAATCTATCCCAGTTGGTTTTTCTGACCTTAGTGGCAATGACTTTTTGGTTGGTGATATCCGCACCGTCATTGACCCTGACTCTGATCTCCAAAAGGTGTATGTTCCGCGATGGAATGTAGCCAATGGGTTCACTCTTGACGACAATCGAGATTGTTTATTGAGATGTGGGGGGTGGAATGAGTTTGCACCCCCCAAAGTTCTTGCATCTGTCCATGGAATGGACAGACCAACTTTTGCCGAGTTTAATGTGGAGCGGCTCGTCATATGACGTTGAGTGTTGAGGTGAGAATGTATGCCTAGTACAACATTAAAGAGAAAAGATGGTGAAATCTGATGTTGATTGACAAGCGATGTTTGAAGTAAAGGAAAAGAAATGGAAGACCTAAAGGAATAGTTATTGTTAAAATAAGCGGAGGCCGCGGAGGCCATTCGCCTTCGTGCCTAGGCTTCTGTAACATTTCATATTTTCAGGTCATTTTCGACGCTATTTAAATTCACTATTTATTTTATTTTCCCGGTAAACGCAATCGCTTTAATTTTAATCGTTAAGCTAAATAATCGCGTAAGCCTAAAAATTAGCAATCAATTGTAAAAGAGCCATCAAACGATTAAACTTTACATCAAGCAAAGTTAAAGTAATTATTTTGAGAATAATTATTAACTTTGTTCATTTTAATTTTATCGGTATATACGTAAAGTGTATACGTTTTCGCGATAAATTTTTGCGTTTAGGCACTCCCTGAACCACAAAACTTTTCCTACGCTTCATCAAATACCACTTTATACCCAATACATAAAGTTTACTCAAATATATCATATACATCTCTTATATGCCAAAATTATAGCCCTTTATACAAGAAAAATAAGACAACTCTTCCACTTTGGTCAATGTACAACTTAACTCATTAATGTCTAGCCATAACTTGTCTATTTGACCAAAGACTATGACCAAGACCCATCCCTAATGACCTTACCATGTTCCTTGACTAACTATTGCAATCTTTTTGACCATTGAATCTTATAAGTGCAAGTAACTAATGAAAGACATCACATAACTCTTATACACTTAGCAAAAATCAAACAAAACTCTTCCCTTTTCTCTCTTGGAAGCTACGGCACAAACACCCCCCTTTAACAAATCCATATCAATTTTTCTACAAGCTATACACTTCTATATACATCCATCCTAAGACATTCTAAGGTGTTTCCAACCATTGAATCACAATTTCCAAGTATTACTCAAGTAAAAGAAAGTTAGGGTTTTCATTTGGAAACTAGGGTTTCTTGGTTATAATCTTGGGTTTAAAGTCTAAACAAGGGTTTAGCACTTATTTTCATCATCCTACATCATCTCATTAAGGTTATCTTAAGCCCTTAACTTTTCATTTATATGATTATATGCATATGTGTATTTATATATGTAAATCACCAATAGAAACAATGTTTAACTTGTAAACTGGAATTTTCTTGTAATATAGTTTATAACTTTATACACATGTTTATGGTTAGCAAAATTAAATGGGGGAAAATTTATAAAAGGATACCTAAGTATTTAAAATCTTATTTCAGCTTACAAAGGTCTAAAGTGAAAAACAAAAAAACTAGGTCCAAAAAATGGTCCTTATGAATGTTATGTAAAACATTCTGTCCAAAAGTATTAAAAAAATAAACTATTTTTATATTTTTATCTAAGATAATACTTTTCCACGACGATTCCGAAAAGTAACGAAACTTGTCAAACGGATTAATAACTAAAAATTAACGGTAAAAACAAGTTTATACACGCTATTAAACGAGTCGTAAGAATTTTTATAAAACATTTTATAAAAATTGTATAAACAGCAAGTGTGGATATTTTTAATAAAAATAATATTTTTAGGATTCCAAAATGATAAGAATCGTAATTTTTTTCAATTAGTAACTAACGGCGTTATGAATTTCGTAGTGTAACGACAATTAATACTTTTATAAAACAATTTTTATAAAAGTTACTATTCATGACATGAACTTTTATTTTTGTAAACCACAATAATCATAAGCATTGAGTGGTTTCTGGTTGATCCGTCTGAGCTCACTAAGACTATCGGCCATTGCATGTGATCGCCATGCATATATTGACTACAAGAATTATCCAAAGATATTTTATTACATGATATTGTAATAAGCATGTCTTTTTCGTACTGAAGGAAGATTTGTCTATGCTACTAAGTTCAAGATTCAAGAGATGGTGAGTATACTTTTAAGGGGAAGCTTATTGTTGATATACTTAACCATCTACATGCATCACTTGAGGGGAAGCGTTTACGAGTTGCACAAGACCCCTATTAGATGATTACAAAAAGGGGAAGAAAATTCATGATATGCAGCTTATTATTGTGATGACATGTTTTACCATTGTTTCTTCATACATGTTGTTTTGTAATATCAAATAGGGGAAGATTGTTGGGATTTACAGATTTGAAGATTACAAAACCTATTAGACGAAATGAAGAAAGAAGAAACAATGAAGGACCAAATATGTAATTGTTTAGTTAGCTTAGATAGTAAGCTAGGGTTTGGTTGTAAACCCTAGCCACCTCTATTATATAAAGAGGGTTTTAGTTAGGTTAGCACTCACCAATTCCAGAAATATGTAAACCAAAGGTGTGAGTGAGTTAGCTAGGCGTCAAGCCTATAAGGCGCCTAGGATTTTAGTAGTTCTTATTAGTAGTTTTATGAATAAGAAAACCTTGTTCATAACAATGATTATGTTCTTAATTATTTCACTACGTGTTTGTTAATCATTGTTATTATATCCTAAATTGCTAGATCTATGGTTTCTATTATACACTGGATGAGAACACTTATCCCGAGTTTCTATATGAGAATGGCGAGGGTGGGTGTTGTATTGTTTTGTCTTGTTTATTTTCTACCTTCTTATCATTCCTTTTGACCGTTTATTATTCTTTTTGCAGAGATGGATTTGCTAACTTTTATCCGTACTGCCGACCTTACGAAGGTAAGGATTGGTGAGCGACAGCGTGGCGAGGATGAGCCTAAGCTTTTAGATACCACTATAAGGCGTGTTGTTCCACTTTTACCAGTTGCACCAGCTCGTGGTGAGAGCGAGCTGGAGGATAGCATGGATAGGCTTTTTGACGAAGAAGGTAAGGATGGTCAGGAGAAACAAGGTGATTCCGCAAGTGGTGGTCAAGGTGTTTGTATCTAGACTGTTAGCGAGGCTGCGGAGACTAATATTGAGGATGTGGTTCCAAGGCGTCAAGAGAAGCAAAAATCCGTGATTGTTGATTCTGATGAGCCCTCCCATCCTGCTAAAAAATAAAGGAAAGATCACGAAATTCCGGTTGGGACTTTTATAGCTGGGAAATCTATGCCGGCAATCCAGCGGTTACTTGCTGGAGCTGTGCAGAATGTTGCGGTCAGGGGTGAGCTCGTTCCTTCTTTGCCCTTTGTAACGTCTTCTGTGTCCACCACTCCGAAGCGTGAGGATAAGAGGCATACTGATACTTTAGCTGGGGCTAATCTTCAAACTTTTATAGCTCCTCAAAGGTTTGTCATTTCCTCAGACTCTTATCATCATTTCGGTACTCATATTGCAGAGACAGAGGCTCGCTCTCTTATCAGGTCTTCTACTCCAGCCATGACAACTGCTACTACTGTAACTGTAACAGCTAGTGCCGCTACAGTTGTTAAAGAAACAGTTGTGAAGCCTTCCTTGTTTGCCACTGGTTCTTCTTCTGTTGGTGGAACGGAATCTATCCCAGTTGGTTTTTCTGACCTTACTGGTAATGACTTTTTGGTTGGTGATATCCGCACCGTCATTAACCCTAACTCTGATCTCCAAAAGGTGTATGTTCCGTGATGGAATGTAACCAATGGGTCACGTCTTGACGACAATCGGGATTGTCGTGAGATGGTGGATGAGTTTGCACCCCCCAAGTTCTTTGCATCTGTCCGTGGAATGGAGCATGACCAACTTTTTGCCGAGTTTAATGTGGGGGCTGCTCGTCAGATGACTTTGAGTGTTGAGGTGAGAATGCATGCCGAGTACAACATTAAAGCCAAAAGAAGGTTGAAAACAGTTGTTGAGGATCAAACGGAAGTGTTGAAGGTAAAGGAAAAAGATATGGAAGACCTGGAGGAACAGTTATTGATAAAAGAAGCGGAGGCCACGAAGGCCATTCGCCTCCGTGCCTAGGCTTCCAAATTTGAAACCGTTGAGAAATCTCTCTAGGATGAGATAAGGTCTCTGAAGGAGCGCAATGCTGCCTTTGAGAAGGAAAAGGGTGAGTTGGATGTGAGAGTGGTAGATCTTTCAGCTTCGGTGAAGGTCAAGGAGCAAGAGGCTGCTGCTTTGGACGTTGTGGTTACAACTGTTAAGTTACAAAATGACAGGCTTGTTGATCAGGTATATATATTTATACTTAAGTCTTTCCTCTTTCTTTTTTTATATTTTTTATTCCTCCGCGTAATCTACAGGTTCATGAGCTAGAGACATCCTCTGCCGGACTTCGGGAGAAAGTCGCAGTGTATAAGAACTGCATGAGCCAACTTGAGAAATTCCAGGATGAATGGATGAAGGAGGTGAACGACAAGTTTGACAAACTGGATGTTGATGTTATTGAGATGGCTCTTCATCTGGAGGAGAGGTTTTATCATCACCTTCTTACTACCATTGCCGGGCGCAGGTGGCTCCTTACCCATGGCATTAAGCTGGCTATTGCTAAGTGTCTGCATTCTCCGAAATATTTATCCGCCCTTGGAGCGGCCATTAGCAGGGCTATTGAGAAAGGCATGCAAGATGGGTTGGCCGCTGGGATTACCCATGGCCAGGAAGGTAGGGTCTTATCGGATGTTGCTGCGTTTAATCCTTCCACGGAAAGCAATTACATTTCTGCTTTGCAAGAGCTTCAGGACGTAAACTTCTCCTTGCTAGCTGAGTTGAAGTCCAATAAGGATGCAAGCATCGAGACTTTAATGAACATTCTCCGTTTGGAAGAGCCTGTTGCTGAAAGACTTGGTTTACAAGAATCGTAACCTCATGAAGACCAACTGATGGTCCCCATTCATCATTCTCTGGACCAGACTGTCGTGGGTTCCACCTCTCTGTCATTTTCCTTGGATGTTTCCCGTAACCGAGTTCAAAAGATCAGGGATAATATTGCTAATCATAGGTCGGCCCTCCGTGACGTGTTTGTTTCTATAGTTGAGCCTATGTCCTCCGTTGCTTTGGAAGGTACGAAAAGTACTTCTGGTACTGTTCCCGAGACTACCAGAGCCTTATCTGTTACTTTTGCTCATGTAAGCTCCATTCCTCCTATTTCTATGGATGATTATGAAATTGCACGTGTGGATGATCAAGGAAATGCTGGTGCGGATGTTGATCCTTTTCCGAATGTTGATGATGCGGAGCTGATCATTTCTTAGTAACTTGCTATAATGCTTTGACTTGGTCGTATGTGACCTTTTTGTTGTAGCCCCTTTATGTTTGTATAATTTATTCTAAGTGTTTTATCCGTTATATGCCGCGGTCACTTTGGACCTTTTTGTGTGCGGCAACTTACACTTGTATGTTTTTTAATGTCGTAGTACTTGACCATGACTTTGCTATCTCTTTTAATATGATGATATTTGTTATTTTGATAGTCTTTATTTGAATACTTGTGGGTTATTCTCCCTGCTATCTTTGAATATCACTATTGTGCACTTGTGATGATAGGCTTAGTGAAACGTTCGTGGAACATTTTTCCCAGTATTGGGCTTGCAATGCCTCTTATATACTTTGAAGTGAATTGTTAGGTTACTCATCATTTTGTTATACGGAGTAACATTAATTGGGTCGTGCCTTATTGCGTGCGCGTCTTAATCACAAATATAATAATTTTTTAAAGTAAATAACAAAAATTTAAAGTAAAAGTTGTGAAGGTAGCTAGGCTCCACTTTTTATTTAAGAAAACATTACAATGCATAAAGAAGATAGATTAGACTGCATTACCCCCACTGCGGAGTCCGCATGGGTGGATTCCTTACATTTGGTGAACGTAACACCTCTTAAGGTTGCTGATATTCCAAGTCCGCGGGAGCTGCTTCCCGTCACGGTCTCTTAACTTGTATGCGCCCTTTCCAAGTGCTTCCGTAACCTCATATGGTCCTTCCCATTTTGGTCCTAGATTCAATGTGTCCTCCGCACGCCTTGCATCGTTGTTGCGGTATACCAAGTCTCCTGGTTTAAAGCTTATACTGCGGACTTTAGAGTTGTAATACCTTTCCATCTTTGCTTTGCTTTTTGCTTCTCGAATTGCTGCTTGCTCTCTTCGCTCCTCTAGTAGGTCAAGGTTGATTTCCAAGGCTTTATCATTTTGTATTAAGTCTACTTCCGCTGTCCTTAATGTGGGCATGCCGATTTCTGCTAGGATGACGGCTTATGTTCCGTATATTAACGAGAATGGGGTGTCTCCGTTACTAGATTTAATCATTGTGCGGTGTGCCCATAGAACATGAGAAAGTTCTTCCATCCAGTTTTTGCTCCTTTCGTCCAACCTAGCTTTTATCCCTTCTCCAAGACTACGGTTTTCCCTTTCCACTAAACCAATTGGTTTTTGGATGCTTAACAGAAGCAAAATGTTGGCGGATACATAATTTCTCGCACCAGTCCTTGAACGGATTGTCTTGGAATTGTTTTCCATTATCCGAGATGATTTCTCCTAGGAGTCCATATATACAAACTATTAACCTTAATTATATTAAGTCAAACATGAATGTTATCGGTCTTACAAAGTCAAACTAGGTCTTGTATTGTAATAGGCTAGTCGGGTTCAACGGGCTTGGTTTGTAATCTAATATTGTCTGTGTTTCGGGCTCAAAGCCCAAGATATGCCAAGCCCGACCCATGTAGAAAGCCCATACGTCTACTAGTTGGCATCGGGTATAAATAGAACCCTCTCCACACAAGGAGGGGGTGTTGGTTTTCATTTTCATAGTTTATGTGTGTGTGTAAAACCTCACATCCCACTCTTTCATCTTTAATCTAATCTTCTATCTTTTCCTTCTCTCTTTTCTCTTTTCTATTTTTGCTTATTGGTATGGCTTATCTTGTGTTTAGATAGCTTATTATCTTGGGATAACATTTGGTATCACTCGCCACGGGTAGGTTTAGTGATTTTAGTTGTGGTTATTTTAGCTTATTGAGATTCGGCGTATTTTTTTCTTTTCTTTCTTTCTCTTTTCTTTTCGTGCTTTAAGAAAAAGTTACAAGTTTTTTGTTGTTTTTCTAGTTGTTGTCGTTGTGTTTAAAAGTAGTTTATTTAAAGAGCTTATTAGTGTCTTTATTGGTCTCGGTTTGAAGAGAAGAACAAGGTGTTTGATATTCTGTCTGAACCGATCTAGTAGTTTTCTTTTGGAACCGAACGAGACCACCGAACGAGTTCAACCGAACTAAATCACCGATCTAGTAGTTTTTCTTTTGGAACCGAACGAGACCACCGAACGAGTTCAACCGAACTAGAGACCACCGATCTAATTTCACCCGAACTAGTTTAGTTTAGTTGGAACCGAACTAGTTAATTCTTCATCAACCGAACGAGTTTAACATTCAACAACCGAACTAGTTATTCATCTTATGGAACCGAACTAGTTGCTTCACCTTGAGGACCGAACTAGTCAAAACCATTGTCAATCGAACTAGTAAAGCATAGTGCAAACCGAACTAGTGGATTTTAACTTATTTTCGATTTTCCGATTCGACAAAAACAACGATTTCAACAACAAATAATCACTGTTTCACGGTTTCTTCTTGATTTTGTAAAATCCCGCGAAAGATTCTATTCTTTTCTCGGTTTTAATCAAAGACTTGTAAAATCCCGTGAACATTAATTGATTTCAATCCACAACAACAATCACTTTACCTACTTAAGATCCGATATCCATTCACAACATCAAAATGTCAAATTCAAATACCAATTTGCAAACTCAATCATCGAATGCTCTTCATAATGCTATCATGGAAGCGGGTAGCAAAGATCGTCCACCAATGTTAGCACCGGGTAATTATGTTCAGTGGAAATCCAGAATCAAGAGATACATTGACACCAAACCTAACAGTGAACTCATCCACCATTGTCTCCAAAATCCACCATACACGTATCAATGGGCTGAGAAAACAGTTCCAGTTGCTGAAGGTAGTTCTGAAACAACTACAGAGAGGTATATGGAGAACTATAAGAATGTTTCACAAGACATACGAGATCAACTGAATGCTGAAGCTGAAGCCGTTCAGATCATTCTCACAGGGATAGATAATGAAAACAACTCCACAGTTGATGCTTTGTCGAACGCATGTGAAATTTGGAAGCCATTGAAAGGTTAAAACAAGTGAAATCCATCAATGTTCAAGATCTTGAACCAATTTATATTGGGAGATTGGAAAATTCAACATCACGGATGGAGAATCACTTAATCAAATTAATCACGGTTTTACAAGAAGATGAATAGCTTGTCGAAATCAGTGTCACGTTACAATCAAATCATCAAGTGAATGTCCAGTTCTTACTTCAACTACAACCAGAATGGCAAAGGTTTGTGACACTTGTTAAGCAGAGTCAAGAGCTGAAGACTGTCTCCTATCACAAGCTTTATGACATTCTGAAGCAACACCAGAATGAAGTCAATGAGATAAGAGCTGAAAGACTAGCACGTACTGCTAATCCACTTGCACTTGTTGCTCAACAACAACCAGTTTACCATCATCAAAACCATCCTACTCAAAACACTCAATATTCCTCCACCAGATCACAACAATCTACCAGAAACAGAGGAAAAGCAATTGTTACCTCTTCTGCTCCTACTTATGATCCAGAACCTGCTACGGTTACTGAAGATGAGGAAATGTCAAAGGAAAAGGAGATTGACAAACTCATGGCTTTAATTTCTCTCTCGTTCAAGAAAATCTACAAACCTACCAACAACAACCTTCGAACTTCATCAAACACCAGTCGAGCTAATCAATATAATTCTCCAAGAATCAACAAAGAACTGGGTATGATAATCAGAGGGCAGTAAATGTTGCTGGGGCTAGAGAAAATATAGGTACTCCGGTTGTGCAGAAGTCTAGGATTCAGTGTTACAACTGCAAGGAATATAGGCATGTATCAAGGGAATGTCAGAAACCGAAACGAGTAAAGGATGCAGCTTATCACAAGGAAAAGATGTTATTGTGTAAACAAGAGGAAGCTGGGGTTCAGTTGAATGCAGAACAAGCTGATTGGAAGGATGATACTGATGATGAGTCTGATGATCAGGAATTGGAAGCACATTATATGTACATGTGTAGGAACCCGTCTAACACTTCATATGTCGAACCACACGGATCGAATCAAGAAAATAAAAAAGAGAGATAGAGAGATGATGGTGTAGAGAGAGAAAGAAGAGAGAGAGATGAGAGAAACTAGAGAGAGATTTAGAAAAAAAGATATTTGTGAGATTAGATATTTTCATATGAGAAGATATCTATATATATACCCCTGCACATTTAGTGTGACGCGGGGGATATTTAACTAGGACTCGGGCTCAGGTTTTGCTTGGGATTAAACTCGAAACATATACAATATTAGTTTAACTATCGAGCCCGATTCCCGATAATATTCTATTACAACATTAACTAATTAATCGACCGAGACTTAAACTCATAATGAACGAACTTCATGTTCTCGACTCAATATTTTTGAGGCTAACAATCTCCCCCGAAGTTGAGTTCAATGATGACACTACCATTCAGATGACTAATGATATTGAGCTTTCTGTCGTTAAGCTCATGTGGTCTGTTATCTCTTATTCTTTGTTGTAAACTTTGTTCCTTCATGCTTTGCGATCTTGACTTTGAGCCTTATGTCATAGTCCTCTATCCGTCTATGCCATCTTGCGTATCTTGTGTCTTTTGACCAACATGCTTATGACTTTATGCCCATTTATCTTGAAAGCGTTAAAATCAGAGATAGCGGAAGTCATTGTCTTTCAATCTGAGCTTTCTAGATAGTCATGTCTTTGTAAGGTCATTTGAATGGATGGGGCGGGGTGTGGGGGAGGGGGAATGAGGGGTGGAAAAGGGGGAGGAGGAGAGGGGGGAGAGAAAAAACGTTGGGATTGAGGTTGCCAGGCAACACTGTTGACCTGCAGTTTACGTTATTGATAAACAAGAAAATTGATTTTGGAAAATCAATCGACGTGTCACTCGTTTAAATTGTTGTTTTGGTAACACATCGAGAGTGTCTGTTTTATCAAGAATTCATCAACCTTCTATTTCATTTATTAGACCAAAGTCGAATATCCAGTTTGGTTCACAAGTTGAAGTTCATTAAAGAATCTCGCATGTCACCTTCAAGAGCTTGTTTGATGCTAGCTCAAAGCAGGATTCCCATCTATCATTGTGAATACATTAGTATCACTTCTGGTGTTCTGGTCAAATACCTCAATGAGTATAGCGTAGGACTCTTGATAAACAGCTTTGTGAACCTGATGATGTATCAACCGAGAGGTATGAAATGGGAATGTTGTCCTAACGTAGATTTTGATTGATCTTCTTGTCTCTAGACTCGATTATGTCATTTTTGGTTTTAGTGACGTCGGAGGCTGAGCATATTGCCACCAATTCAAGTATCAACAATCTACGAGTGAGATGTCAATAATAACTTGTGTATCTTCCGTGACAAATGAGACAAGTTATTCTGTGAGAGAAACCCGAATAGGCTGAGAAGGGTTTGCAATGCATCACCGGTCCATGATGTCGTTTTTCATTACCAGCAAACATCTTGAGATTCTGAGTAAGATTATGATATTGACCCGTTCTGCCTTAAGTTTGTGGAGGAGACTTCATTTTTAGACGCTTTATCCATACATTTCTTTTTCAGTTCTTCAACGCCTTTTAATGCTTTTCCAGGACGTCATTACTAACACCTTGATGGTGATTGTTCCAGTGTTTTCGTCGAATCATTAGTCGGTATTATTCCATTTACATTCATCCCAATCATACCAAGTGACTGGCTACTGTTCTAACTTTGAAAAACGAGGAAAGCTTAACCCCTGGTACATTGGACCATTCAAAATCCTTAAACGGATTGGCCCAGTGGCATACAAACTAGAGCTTCTTGAAGAGCTCGGTAATGTCTACAATAACTTCCACATTTCTAATCTAAAGAAATGCTTATCTGAAGAATCCCTTGTCATTCCAATGAAAGAAATTTGACTTGATGACAAACTCAACTTTTTAGAAGAACCAGTGGAGATTATGGAGCTTTCCTTAGAAGGTAGACTTTTTCTGGATGATCTGGATCAACGAACCCTTCCGGCTGAGCAACGTAAACCTCTTCCTTCAGTGGACCATTAAGAAATGCCGTTTTCACGTCCATCTGATAGATTGGAAAAGACTTGTGTGCTGCGTGGGCAACAAAAATCCGAACTGCTTCCAAGCGAGCAACTGGAGCAAATGATTCTTCAAAATCAATACCCTCTTCCTGAGCATAACCTTTAGCAACAAGTCGTGCTTTGTTGCGAATTACAGTTTGATCTTCATCCTTCTTGTTCTTCCATAACCACTTTAGCTTTATAATCATCTTGCCAAATGGTTTGTCGACTAGTTCCCAGACTTTTAGTCTGTCGAACTGATGAAGTTCATCCTGCATTGCTTCGATCCATGCAGAATCAGCCATTGCCTCCTTAATGTTCTTTGGTTCAACAATACTCACCGTGAGCGCGAACATACACATTTCAGGATCTGTGGCAAGCTGTCGTCTTGTTTGAACTGGCATGGTTGGATTTCCATGAACTTGTTCTAATGGATGATCTCTGGTCCATCGGAAATCATGACTTTGTGGTTGAAATGAATGCACATCGGTATTATCAATGTTGCGTGAGGAAGACTCACCAATTTCTTGTACCCGTGTACAAAAAGGATTGACAAATTCAGCTTCTTGAAATGATGCATTCGGTGCTTGATCATTGTTGTTTTCCTCAGCTTGATCGTGTGTTGGATTGTAATATTCTTCAAGTAAAGGACTGAAGAGAAATTCTAACCCTTGTTGTGACGAATCTGTCTTTTCTGCTGTAGGAACAACATTTTGTCTTGGGGGCACGGGGTCAGAGTTGTCATAATCTGACGCCTTTTGTCCTTGAGGAACGAGGCCTGAAGAGACATTTTCAACAGACATCTCTTGTCGTTGTGGTGCGAGGTCTGAACTGTTGTGATCAGACATCATTTGATGAAGAACGAGGCTTGAACTGCGTTGTTCAAACGTCATTGCCATGAAGACCGAGGCTTGATCTGCTGCGATCAAACGTCTTTTGAACATTGAGGAACGGGGCCTGAAGTGTTATTTTCAGCAGACGCCATTTGATGATCATCAGATCAAAATTCCTTGAAGCCCTGTTTTCTGAGATATCTTTCTTTTTCGCAACCAAACTCTGAGTCCTTCCTTTATAGGATTGAACGATGTACCTGTACTTAAGAGAGTACCTGCACTGACATCAAGAGCTTGTTCGCTTTCACATTGGTTAGTGATATCTGCATTTGAACCATTTGGGGGTTCACTTTCAACCTTTGTTGTGCTAGAGGCGAATGTCTTTCCTGTTGGAACCCATCTAAGACAAACAGTCTTGAGAATTCTACCCGTTGGTTGCCACCTAAGACAAGATCTAGGACTTGTTGTTTTCTCATGCACAGTGGTAGTCTTTTTGATTGAAAACCTATGTCCTTTTGGGATCTGTCTTTTTGGTTTCGTTGCAACCCTTATTTGCTCTACGGGTTTGTTTCTGTTTGTTGTCTTTTTATTGGATGGAACTCTTAGCACGCGAGTTGACTTCTTTTCAGAATTTTATTACACAAGCGATCATGATTGCATAAAGAACACATTTCTGACACACGTCGAGCCAAACAAAAATGTTTGGAGTCAGAAAAATTTCTAGGGATCCTAGAGTGTTCATGTGTCTTTTTCTTAGCTTCCTCTAGGTAGTGATTATGAACAATGTCGTTTGAGCTATACCTAGATGAGCTTGGTGCAAATCATGGATGAGTTTTGGCATGGGCATAGATTCTCTTCCTTTAGGCAAATGATGTGTAGTTACTGGTTTTGACAAGTCGTTGTTTCACATCAAACTTGGGAGGCAAAAAACCATGGTTTTTTGAAATTCTATGTCTACAGACTTAAACACAGTCGGTTGTCTAACAACGGATTGGTTTTTGAGTGGTTGTCCAACCGTTTTACCTAAGATGATGGCTGTTGCAAAAACCTTAGTATTCACAACGATTTCCTGTAAGTAATCCTTAACCTATCATTTTTTAATGCTGCAAATTGCAAACCCCCTTTTTCTGAATTCTGAGCGTAGAACATCAAGCATTTTCATTAGACTTTTTGTTCAGTTGTGCCATTAAAGAAGTCATATCTGGTCTTTGGTTTGAACTCGTGTCCTTTTGATAGATAAAAAAGGATCTTTGTAAGTCTTTTCAATGCTCTTCTTTTATGTAACTGCTCATTCTCTGCGAGTAATTTACCACACTATGTTTCCAATTCGATGTTTATTGTTTTCAATTACATCGATGTCATTTTTAACCTTGGGCTTCATTTACTTTTTACTTTCGAAAATTAGACCATGTTGCCCTTCTATTAAAAAGCTTATTTTGATATTTAAGTAAGATTAACAACACAATATGCTTCCTTCTAAAAAATCTTTTTAAATTGGGCAACACGTCCTTTTTTGATAATGAATTTTTCAGAAAAATTCCAAGATATGAATTGATAATTCAGTTGTCTAGTTATCATTAGTATAGGCAGGCAAAGGACATGTGTCATGACATTGTTCAGCATTCTGGTCAACCTTTCCTTCATTATTGAATTCAGGTTGCTCAGTATGCTGTTGTCCAGTAGCAAAGATATTGATTTCAGCAGTTGTTTGTACCTCAACCATTGGCTCTTCATCATATATGGGTTTGATATCTGCATCATCAGCATGTGCATCATTCCCTGATCTGCTGCTTGTATCCTGCTCTTTGGATTCTGTCCCAATGCTTTCAATGATAACTAAACTAGCATCTAATGCTTTACTCGAATCAACCTTTTCCTCTGTCGTCTGCATCAGTCTTTCATTCACCCTGCTGTCATACTCCATTTTATGCAGCGCTCTTTTCTCAATCGACTTTTTAACATAATCCATGTTTTGGATTAGTGTATCACGGAATTCTGGAATATCGAGTCGAGTGTATTCTAGAAAGTAGTTTCGTGTCATTACAATATATTCATCATTCAAATAGATCTGTGAGTTGATGAACATTTGAAACTGTGTCTCGAGTACTTTAAAAGAAGCCATGGATCCAATCTCTTGAAATTCTTTGTTGTCAAGTTGCTTTTCTAGTTGATCCACGTTTAGGAACATCGTGCCTGTGAAAGTCTCTAGATCTTGACAAAAAAGTGTCGTAAATGCGCGTTTGAATCCATCCTCGGTTCGACTTCCTTTTAAGTCGTTGTTTAAAAGACACTTGAGGTGTGAATGAAGTCGTTGAAAAGATACCATGCAACTTTCTTTTGTTTTGTCTTGAATTAGTTGCATTTGTTGTATTTCTGAATCTGAACACGAAGATAAGGTATCTTTCGTTTCCATTTTACTGTGAATTTTGAAGTGAAAAATGATTTGTAGGATCTTAAGCAGGTAAAGTGATTGTTGTTGTTGTGGAAAACTATTTTACGGGATTTTACAAGTCTTGACTAAACCGAGAAAATACAAGAGTATTTCGCGGGATTTTACTAAATCAAGAAAACCGTAAAAATAGAATTATTGTTGGTGAAATCGTTGTTGTTGTTGAAGAACTTGAACTTTTGTTAACGATTTGTGAGCTAAAACGATGAACGGTGCACAAATTTTGAGCTTGAAATGATTAACGGTTGATCAAAACTCAAATAAGGACAAACGGTGCACAAACGATTCACTTTAAAGGGCTAACGGGCTGTTTTGAAGCGATAGGGACTAACTGTGAAAAGTTATTTTCAACTAGAATGGCTTCTTTTCAAGGAAGGACGAATGGTGCAATTGTAGTAACAAGTGAGGGGCTGCATGTGCCAATTGCCAAAACTTGTTAATTAATAACAAATTTTCCCTCCAAATCACTTTCGTCTTTGTTGGAAGATTTATAAAAAAATTCACCGAATATGAATTTGATCTCGCGGAGTCGTACGGTTATCGTCGGTAAAAACCAAATATACCACGTTGATCGAAATGATGTCACGAACACGATGATATAAGTCTTAAGTCCCGTCGTTTAACGTCACTCGAAACCGAAAAACCGAAAATTTGTTAAAACGTGAAGAAACTCGTTCAAGCTAGAAGAGAATCGAAAATTTTGTTCTTGTGTGTGATGTAGTTCGGTTCAAGCTAAACAAAAACTCGTTCGGTCCAAGTAAAAAAAATTACTCATTCGGTACTTGAGATTTTTTACTCGTTCGGCTCTCAAGTGAATGAACTCGTTCGGTCCTTCAAAAATTTTGCTCGTTCGGTCCAAAAGAGAATGCACTCGTTCGGTGATCGTTGAATGGTACTGTACTCGTATCGGATGTACAAGTTTCCACTCTTTTCGAGGATTCGAACGTTTTTTCCACTCGTTCGGGCTCAAGACGTTTACAGACTCGTTCGGTCTCAAAATTTTCCACTCTTATCGGCACAAATTCGAGACGTTTACACTCGTTCGGCTTTCGAACGTTAACACTCAGTTCGGTGCTAACCGTGTTTCACTCAGTCGTTTGTAACGTGTTTCACGTCGTTCGGTTGAGTTTTGAGAAGCTTGACTCGATCGGACTTATTGTTCTGTCGTCCTTGTGTCTTCTTCTTTTTAATAGAAATCACACAAAAAAAACCAACCGTCCTTTTTCTTGTCTTCTCGTAGCAGCCAAGAAAGTAGAGGAAAAAAAACTATAAGTTTGACACAAAGAGGCAAAAAAACAAAAGAAAAACGAAGCACTTATAGCATATCAAAGTTGAAACAAAAGAAGAAAGAAAGAAAGAAGAAAAAAAAAAATTGTGATGTATGACAATAACAATAAGAACGAAAATGAGAAAAAAAATGAGCACTAAATAAGCCGTTCGAATAAGCTTAAGCAACCACAAAAAAAATCACGAACCCACCCCGTGGCGATTGATACCAATTGTAGGAACCCGTCTAACACTTCATATGCCGAACCACACGGATCGAATCAAGAAAATAAGAAAGAGAGGTGATGGTTTAGAGAGAGAGAGAAGAGAGAGAGAGAGAGAGAAGAGAGAGAGAGATGAGAGAAAAAAGAGAGATTAGAAAAAAGATATTTGTGAGATTAGATATTTTCATATGAGAAAATATCTATATATATACCCCTACACATTTAATGTGACGCGAGGGATATTTAACTAGGACTCGGGCTCGGGTTTTGCTTGGGATTAAACCCGAAACATATACAATATTAGATTAACTATCGAGCCTGATTCCCGATAATATTCTATTACAACATTAACTAATTAATTGACCGAGACTTAAATACATAATGAACGAACTTCATGTTTGACTCAATATTTTGAGGCTAACAATCTATGACAGCTCGGTGGTATGACAACCAGTCCATGCCAACAATGACATCAAAACTTCCTAGTCGGGTCGGGAGTAGGTCAGTTTTGACCACGTGATTAAGCAAGACTAAGGTACTTCCTCGTAAAACAGTGTTGGTACTAACCACCTTTCCATCTGCTAACTCTACTTCATAACTAGTATTTAAAGCGGTTAGGGCAATATCAATAAAAGGTGTAAACACAGAATATACAAAACTCTTCTCAGTACCAGAATCAAAGAGGATACAAGCGTAGTGATCATTAAGAAGAAACGTACCCGTGACCACATTCGGATTCTGCTGCGGATTTTTAACCACCACGTAAGCTCTGGCACGAGCTCCCTCATTATGCTGGTTCCCTGCCTTAGGACACTTGTTCTTAAGATGTCCTTTCTCACCACACCCATAACACGTCACATTCTGCAGGAAATCATTATATGCACCTGGAAGTATAGCTCTACAATCCTTCTCCAGATGACCAGTTCTTTGGCACTTCTGACACTTTGGAGGGCATCGCCCACTACGGTGAAACTTGCAACGGTTGCAATTTGGTAGATTCCCAGCATAACCCCTATTTTCAGTTGGGGCCGCAGCATAGGCCCTGGCAGTTTCCTGCCTCCTGTTTTGTTGTTGGTGATAGTTGTTGTTTCGGTTGCGGTTGTTGTTGTTATTGTTGTTGTTGTTTCTTTGGTGGTCTTCCCACTTCCTTTTATTGCTTTCACCAATTCTGGTAGCCTACCCTGAACTGCTTGCTCAACCAGTTCATGGGCCATGTTGATGGCATCATGCAGAGTTGCAGGTTTTGAAGAAGTGATATTTCCTTTGATTCTTTCAGGAAACCCACGAACATACCTTTCAATCTTCTTTTTTTCAGTAGGCACCAATTCAGGACACATCAAGGCCAACTCATGGAAATGATTGTTGTATGCCTCAATGTCGTCTCCTTTCAGAGTCAAAGTCCAGAGCTCTTGCTCCATCCTTTGGATTTCAGTTACTGGGCAGTATTTCGTAGTCATCATCGTCTTGAATTCATTCCTTGATATGGTTAGCATTTCGAGCCCTAGAGTGTGCGCATAATTCCCCATTACCACCATGTTTAGTTATTTTCTTAATTTATTTTTATTATTTATATATATTTTTTTGTGAATACTAAACACGTTCAAATTACAGTAAATAAAAACACCTTACAAGAAAATAACACAAACCCATATATCGAAAAAAAAACGCCCCCCAAAGATATTTTAACCAAAAAACCTAAAAATCATAAAATACTCTAAACTCAAGAACCAAAAAAAGTAACCCGAAGATAAAGCATAACACCCGTACAAAATACTTTAAGTGATTGTTCCACAACTCCAACATTAATTCGAAAACCACCCTCTAAAATGTGAAACACAGTAAATCGATTAACTACATCAAACCAAAACTATCCCACGAATCAAAATCCCAACATAACACCCAATACAAGAACCCACTGAAAAAGCACCCCCACACAACCTACATCGTGAACTAGCTCGAGAAACACCATAACCACGTGAAAATCGATTTATAGAAACTTTAAACTACTAAAAACACCCCAAAGACGATCAAATGCAACCCTGTACCGAACGCAAAGCCCCCCAGACAACTAAAACCCCAAAAACCCCCCATCCTACTAACAATAAATTTAAATGTTTAACACATCTCTCTACTAAAAAAATCCACCCCAATTCCGACCCCATAACCCCAAACCCATAAATCCCACAACCCAAAATCCCCAACCCCCCGCCCACCAACAAAACCACCCCCCAACCCCAAACCCGAACATAAACCCCCCCCCCTCCCTCCCCACGCCCTACCTCTGCCCCCCCCCACCCAAACAACATCAACCCGCCACCTTTCCCGTATCCCCACTACACACCCCCAAAAACAAACCACGCCAAACCTAACCACCCCGCTCCTAACCAAACCAATAGAGCGGATTACTCTCCTACATTTCACCGACTTCAGCCGAACACCCGAGCCCGATAGTCATCGTTTCCTCAACATATCCTAGTGTATCCTCATGAACATCCAAGCAACCTCTCACAGATTAGCCCAGGACATTATACCGTATACCTAAAAAACTTTAGCCACACCTTTTCCACCTCACCTTTAAATAAATTTCTTTTTCAATCTATCTGAGCAGGCATGATACTGTCAATAAAACAAGGTAAAAAATCCGGTCAGAATTTGTTATGAGTAACATTTGAGGTCGAGGTAAACTGATACAAACCAAGAAAATAAGAATTCTATCATACACATGAAATTAATCAGAAAGGTCAATATTTATATACTCGATACCGCATACGAATGAATATAATAGCTAAAAGATAGACATACGGCTCGAATTTAAAACCAAGAAATATATATAAATATATAATCACCAAAATGATAATCAAAAGTAAAGTAAGGATCAGGGAATGCGCGCGCGGATATCAGATCATCGATGAAGGATTCTGTATTTTGAAAAATAAAAAGAAAAGAAAATTCCTGTAAAAATTTTGGTTATAAAGCCTTAGGTTTTGAAAATGACCCAGTTCCCTATAACCTTGGCTCTGATACCAATCTGTAACACCCCCAAAATCTAGTATGCAGCGGAATGGTAACAATGGGGTGCTACGTCAAAGTACAACAATCAAGATATAGGAAACGACCTTAAATGGACGTTTAAGATAAGATTTCATTCGATGTCATAGCAAAATATCAGAGTTCATACATTAGGTCCCATAAGTTTTAAAAAGTCATAAACGTTTCCACAACGTTTTTTTAATTAAACAAAAGCTTCATTAATACCAAAAAGGTGACATATGTTTTTATAGGTCAATGATTTTGCATCGAATTCAATTAACACAAAATCCATCTCAATGATATCCACCATCACGGCTGGCCCCTCCAAGCTTATACCTTAGTACATGAAATTAAACAAGCAAAAAGTCAGACACATCCCCACGGTTGAGTGAATTCATTAGGTTTATCAGGTCTGAAAAGAAGTGGACCCAAGATTTAAGTGAAAGTAGAATTATGAAAAACAAATTTAGTATTCCAAAAAATGTATTATTTCATTAATCACATGACCCCGGAAGCCTTAACTGTCTGTCTTGCCCCAAATATGTAGGCGTCTGCCAAAATAGCCAACAGTTCTCTAACTGTTAAATGCACCATATCAACTTGTGACCAAAATTTTCGTGTGGGATTGTTAAGTCCCGATAGATCTAACCACAACACTAGCGCTCACTATAAAACCAATTAACGGTTCATGATAATTAGGCGACTTAGATGGAGAATGGAACAGGGGAGGAGATGGCAAATGGTAAGGGGCACCGACCTAAGATAGTCGTGCACACTGTGGTGGTAACTTAGGCAATAATAATCAGGTAATAATCTGGATAGCATACAGTTTAGAACACTTGTGTCCGTAGTAAAACAAGCATGTAATTTTACCCCGTAGAGTTTATAAAACAAGCAGATAGAAATGGGGCTATGAACTCACCTCGAGTTATTGATAATCCAAATACAACAGAAAATGCGTCACGACAATGACGGAATGCAACCTAAATTAATATAGGTCGTATAAGTACTAAGCACCTTGACTAACTAATGCCACATATAATTCTATATAGCTACATCACCATCTAATTGTTTTAGTAAAATTGTGTTTAATAAGTTAAAACGTTTATAATTACCGTTTTAGTAAAACTGGCGTAACTTTCGCGTTTTAAGCCCAATTTTGACGTTTCTTATGCCCACGCTTTCGTATTAAGATGAGTTATCATAATTTGACATTTTCAAAATCTGTACCTACTGGTGAACAGTAACTTTTACTGTTCACTCCAGTTTATAAATTTATTTTTATAGTTTTTGTTATTGTAAACTCGTAAACGTCGTATCTTATTCGTTATAACTCCGTTTTTAGCGTTTCTTTCGAGCACGTACTCGTAATCGAAAGTCATATATATTTATGAGGTTTAAAAAAATAAATGTTTCTGTCATGAACAGTAACTTTTTATAAAAATGGTTTTATAAAAGTATTTTTATACATTTTAAGTATATAAACTCGCGTAATTCATAACTTCTTCGTTTTTAATCAAAAAATTATAATTCTTATTGTTTTAGAATCCTAAAATTATGTAATATTTGAGAAAAATAACAAATCTTATATATCAGAAGTATTTTGTAACTTGTTTTTATAAAATTTCTTTTATAATGCGTTTAATTAACGTATAACTTGAAATTAGCGTATCTTCTTCGTTATAAATCGGTTTTTCGAGTTTCTTACCTTTTTGGAATCCTCATGACATGTAGTATTTAATAAAAATATAAAATGGATGCTTTAAAATTCGAATTTAAACAACAACTTTAGAAATTTTTGGAAAAATATGTTTAAAATTAGTTTTTATAACTTTTTAGTTTAACCACTTTGTTACTAGTCCATTATAACACTTATTATCACATGTCTTACATCCTTAGGGTCCCTAGTCCATGATTTGTCCAAATATTGTCCAAGATAACAAGATCTCATATCACTTTTACTTGTAAACTTTAATAAGTAAACTTTTAGGTAACTAGTTTATATATACTTTTTATAGATAAACCAACACTTGTATATTACTTCTACTTCCATTATAACTTGTTCTCAACATCAACATAACATATGTAAGAGTGTACAAAATCATAACCAAGTGTAAAAATCCATTTTACAAGTTAATAAATTTCCTAGATGGTGATTAACTATATAAGCATTATATATCCATAAAATCATGAAAGTAAAGACATAAAGAGTTTTAGTTAACCTTAGTATGATGTATGATGATAACCAACACAATCTAAACCCTTGTTTAGATTATAAACCCTAGCTTGCAAGATCTTGACACCCTAATCTTAACTAAACCCTAATCTTGATCTTTCTTGCTTTAACACTTGTAAAGGCTTAACCAAACATTTAAACCTTCTTAGTAGGTCTTAGATATGATGTGAGAATGTGTGTAAGTGTTGTAAATAAAATTTTGTATGGATTTGTGTAGAATACTAGTAATCTAATGAATCAACCAAGAACAATAAGTGATATGTGGGTTGGATTGTTAGAGAGAAACTTGGATGGAATGGATGAATGTATTATGAAATATGTGTGTAAAAATGGAACAACCAACCCTCTCCAAGACTAGGAGAGGGTGTATAAATACTATCATGGCCGGCCCATGGGCTGGAGTTGGGCCACCCATGGACCTTGGGCCGGACTAGATTACTAATCTAATCCTTATACTTAACTACGAACTAAGACTATTACAACTTTGGAAGTGACCGACACTTTTCGTGTTTCCAACAATCTCCCCCTAAGGGAGGTCACTCCAATTTACAAACTTTAAACCTAGCATACTATGCTTTATCCCTAGTCTTTAGCTCGTACTCTTGACTTTCGAGCTTGAGCGCGAGCGTGTTGTAGAGGGTGCGTGGGAGCGGCGGGTGGGAGTGGCGCGTTTCTTGGATTGATCTTGTTCCTTGAACTTGTGTTTAACATAGTGATCTTGAGCATCTTGAGATCATCAACCAAGCATAATCTCTACGCCAACTTGTAACTTTGCCACCTTGTGGACTTGCGACTTCTGGACCGACATGCTCATACCATTCTTGAAAAGCTTTAACGTTGCATCTTTCTTGAAATTCTTTAACTTTAACACTTTGACACTTCTAGAAAGGGGGAGGGGAGGGGAAAGGAGGTGAAAAAGTTGGTATGCAAGTAGGCGCGGTGAAGTCATGAATCATGGGAAGGGGAGGGGGGGGGGGAGTGAGGGTCAAGAGCAATGAAGTGGGAGAGGGGATGTTGAGGTGTTGAGCGTGTCGTTAAGGGGTGAGCATGTGGGATATGGATCTTGTGGCTAGCTGGAATCAGAACTCCACCACCATATTTACGCGACGCGCGTGCATAAAACGATTTTTAGCAATAAAACCCAACATATCACTTATTGTTCTTGGTTGATTCATTAAATTACTAGTATTCTACACCAAATCCATACAAAAATTTAATTTACAACACTTACACACAACTCTCACGATCATATCAAAAACGCTAACTAGCGAAGTGTTAAATGTTTGGTTAAGCCTTTACAAGTGTTAAAGCAAGAAAATATCAAGCGAGAGATGGTTGTCTGTTAAGATCTCTATGGTGCACAAGATCTCGCCAAGCTAGTTGTTTATAATCTAAACAAGGGTTTAGATTAGTGTTGGTTACATCATACATCATACTCTCTCTCTCTCTCTCTAAAACACCTTTTTTTGTCTTTACTTTCATGATTTTATTGATATATAATGCTTATATACGTTCACACACACACACAATCTAGGCGAATTTATTAAATTGTAAAAATGGATTTTTACACTTGGTTATGATTTTGTACACTTCTACATATGTTATATTGTTGTTCAGAACATGTTATAAGGGAATTATAAGTAATATACAAGTGTTTGGTTTACACACACACAAAAGTATATATAAGGATGTGTTACTGGGGGGAGAGAAGGTGACGGAACTAGTCTATACCTAAAAGAGAGAACTATTAAAGTTTTAGCAAGTAAGAAGAATAATGAAGATATGGTTCGACTTGTGCGCGCGATAGCGAGAGAGGAGCGGCAATTTCATGACGGGAGTTGCGCCGGGCTAAGATGGATGTTAATACAAGATGATAGACTAAGTTTATAAACGGACGTAGTAACTAATATCTGTTAAACTAAAAATTTATAAAACTAATTTAAACATTTTTTTTCCAAATATTTCTACAAGTTGATGTTTAAATTCGAATTTTAAGGCATCCGATTTTATAATTTTTTATTAAATACTACAAATCATGAGGAATTCCAAAAAGGTAATAAACTCGAAAAACGATTTTATAACAAGAAGATACGCTCATTTCAAGTTAAACGTTAATTAAACGCATTATAAAGAGAAATTTTATAAAAGCGCGCTGCGAGATACAAAATACTTCTGATATAGAAGATTTGTTATTTTTCTATCACACAATGTCACATATTTTAGGATTCTAGAACATAAGAATTATAATTTTATATTAAAAACGAAGAAGTTTATGAATTACGCGAGTTTATAACATAACATGTACAAAAATTACATTTATAAAACCATTTTTTTATTAAACAAGTTACTGTTCATGACAGAAACATTTATTTATATACACACAATCATAAATCTCTGAGTGATGTGATCGAGAGTCCTATAACGACTCTCTATATCTCTGCGAGAACAAAACGCTAAAAACGGAGTTATAACGAATAAGATACGACGTTTACGAGTTTACAATAACAAAAACTATAAAAATAAATTTATAAACTGGAGTGAACAGTAAAAGTTACTGTTCACCAGTAGGTACAGATTTTGAAAATGCCAAATTATGATAACTCATCTTAATACGAAAGCGTGGGCATAAGAAACGTCAAAATTGGGCTTAAAACGCGAAAGTTACGCCAGTTTTTAACTAAAAGCGGTAATTATAAAGCTTTAACATATTAAACACAATTTTAACTAAAACAATTAGATGTGATTAGCTATATAGAATTTATATGTGCATTAGTTAGTCAAGGTGCTAAGTAACTTATACACCTAATTAATTTAGTTTGCATCCCGTCATGTGTCGTGACGCATTTTTCTTTGTTTTGGATATCAATAACACGAGGTGAGTTCATAGCCCCAGTTCTATCTGCTTGTTTTATAAACTCTACGGGGTAAAATTACAAGCGTTGTTTTACTACGGAAACAAGTGGTTCTAAACTTAATGCTATCCAGACATTACCTATTATTTATTGCCTAAAGTTACCACATTGCCATCAAGTCCCCCTAATATCATGAACCTTTAATTGCTATTATAGTGAGCGCTAGGGGTTGTAGGATAGATCTATCGACTAACAATCCCCGCACCGAAATTTATTGGTCACAGTAGATCATGTGCATGTTAACATTTAGATAACTGTAGGCCTATTGTTGGGCAGACACCCTACATATTTGGGGGCAGACGAGCGACAGTTAAGGCTTCCGGGGTCATATCTATAGTGCAATAATACATGTTTTGGACTACTAAATTTGTTTCATAGTCTACCATTACTTAAATCTTGTGGTCCACTCTTTACTTGATAAACCTATGAATTCACTCAACCGTTGTGTTGACTTTTAGCATGTTTAATTTCAGGTCCTAAGGTATAAGCTTGGATGGGAGCCGTGATGGATATCAATGAAGATGGATTTTGTGTTAATTGAAATTCGATGCAACTTTTACCTATAAAAACATAAGTCACCTTTTGGTAGTATGAAGCTTTTGTTTAATTAAAAACGTATGTGGAAATGTTTATGACTTTTAAAACATAAGGGACCTAATTATAACTCTGATTTTTGCTAAGGCATCGAATGAAAATCTTATCTTAAAACGTCCATTTAAGGTCGTTCCTATATCTTTGATTGTTGTAACTTGAGCGTAGCACCCCATTTTGTTACCCTCCGCTGCATACCAGCATTGGGGTGTTACAGAAATTGGGTATCTAGAGAACACGTTATAGGGAACTGGGTCATTTTCAAAACCTAGTCTATAACCAAAATTTTTACAGAATTTTCTTTTCTTTCATTTTCAAAATACAGAATCCTTCATCGCTGATCTGATATCCGCGCGCGCATTCCCTGATCCTTACTTACTCTTCTGATTATCATTATTGTATTATATAGTTTATATATAATACTTGGTTTAAATTCGATCCCTTATGTCTATCTTTTAGCGTATTACTATTCATTCGTATCGGTCGATTATATAAATATTGACCATTCTGATTAATTCATGAGTATTATAGAATTCTTATTTTCTTGGTTAGTATCATATACCTCGACTCAATGTACTCTAACAAATTCTTACCGGATTTTATACTTGTATTATTGACAGAATCATGCCGCTCAGAAGATTGAAAAAGAAATTTATTTAAAGGTTGGTGGAAAAAGCGTGGGCTATAAACTATCAAGAAGACAAAAGTCAGGGCTAATCTAAGATTGCTGAAGTACATGAGGAAACCTAGGAATGTTGAGGAACTAATTAATTGCACGGTTGTTCGCATAAGACTTTTATGAATGGAAAACCTCACACTTTTAATGGAACGGAGGGTGTTGTTAGGTTAAGGCGTTGGATAGAAAAGGTTGAGCAAGTGTTTGAAACTTGCAAGTATGCTGAAGAAGATAAAGTTATGTTTGTTGCTAGTACTTTCGAGGGTCGTGCGTTAACATGGTGGAATGGGAATGCGCACACTCTAGGGCTCGACAATGCTAACCATATTCCATGGACTGAATTCAAGACGATGATGACTACGAAATACTGCCCAGCAGCTGAAATCCAAAGATGACAAGAGCTCAGGACTTTGACTCTGAAAGGAGACACATTAGAGGCATACAACAATCATATTCCCATGAGTTGGCCTGATGTGTCCTAATTGGTGCCTACTGAAAAAAAAGAAGTATTAAAAGGTATGTTTAGTTGGGTTTCCTGAAAGAATCAAAAGTGGCATAACACTCTTCAAACCTGGCAACTCTACATGATGCCATCAACATGGCCCGTGAACTGGTTGAGCAAGCAGTCCAGGGTAGGGCTACCAGAATTGGTGAAAGCAATAAAAGGAAGTGGGAAGACCACCAAAGAAACAACAACAACAACAACAACAACAACCGCAACTTGGGAAACAAAGAAAACAACAACTATCACCAACAACAAAACAGGAGGCAGGAAACTGCCAGGGCCTATGCTGCGGCCCCAACTGAATATGGGTTATGCTGGGAATCTACGAAAATTGCAACCGTTGCCAAGTTTTCACGTAGTGGGCCGATGCCCTCCAAGGTCAGAAGGTGCCAAGAACTGGTCCATCTGGAGAAGGTTGTATAGCTATACTTCCAGGTGCATATACTGAAATTCCATGCAGAATTGACTGTGTATGGTGTGGTGAGAAAGACATCATTAAGGAACAAGTGATCCTAAGGCAGGGAACCAGCATAATGAGGAGCTCGTGCCAGTGCTTACGAGGAGTTAAAAATCCCAGCAGATCCATGTGGGTCACAGGGTAACGTTTCTTCTTAGGGAACACTACGCTATTTATCCACTTTGATTCTGTTACTGTAGAAAGTTTTGTATGATCTGTGTTTACACCTTTTATTGATATTGCCCTAACCGCTTTAAATACTAGTTATGAAGTAGAGTTAGCAGATGGAAAGGTGGTTAGTACCAACACTGTTTTACGAGGTTGTACCTTAGTCTTGCTTAATCACGTGTTCAAAATTGACCTACTCCCGACCCGACTAGGAAGTTTTGATGTCATTGTTGGCATGGACTGGTTGTCATACCACCGAGCTATCATAGATTGTTAGCCTCAAAATATTGAGTCAAACATGAAGTTCGTTCATTATGTATTTAGTCTCGTCAATTAAATTAGTTAATGTTGTAATGAGAATATTTGTCGGGAATCAGGCTCGATAGTCAACTAATATTGTATATGTTCGGGATTAATCCCAAGCAAAACCCAAGTCCGATGTCCCTAGTTAAATATCCCCGCGTCACATTAAATGTGATGGGGTATATATATAGATATTTTTCTCATTGAAAAATATCTAATCATCACAAATATCTATTTCTAAAAAAATCTCTCTTTTTTCGCTCATCTCTCTCTATCTCTTCTCTCTCTTCACTCTCTTCCTCTCTCCTCACTAAACCATCACCTCACCTTTCTTTATTTTCTTGATGTCCGAATACCATGTGGTTCGGCAAAATGAAGTGTCGACGGTTTTCCTACAATTGGTATCAATCGCCACGGGGTGGGTTCGTGATTTTTTGTGGTTGCTTAAGCTTATTCGAACGGCTTATTTAGTGCTTATTTTTTTCTCATTTTCGTTATTATTGTTATTGTCATACATCACACGTTTTTTTTCTTCTTCTTTCTTTCTTTCTTCTTTTGTTTCAACTTTGATATGATATAAGTACTTCGTTTTTCTCTTTTTTTTGCCTCCAAGTGTCAAACTTATAGTTTTTATTCCTCTACTTTCTTGGCTGCTACGAGAAGACAAGAAAAAGGACGATTGTTTTTTTTGTGATTTCTGTTAAAAAGAAGAAGACACAAGGACGACAGAACAACCGATCGAGTCCAACTTCTCAAACTCAACCGAACGAGTGAAACACGTTACAACCGAACGAGTGAAACACGTTAGCACCGAACGAGTGTAAACGTTCGAACCGAACGAGTGTAAACGTTCGAACCGAACGAGTGGAAAACTTTTGAGCCGAACGAGTGTAAACGTCTTGAGCCGAACGAGTGGAAAACGTTCGAACCGAACGAGTGGAAAACTTGTACAACCGAACGAGTGCCATTCCAAAGATCACCGAACGAGTGCATTCTCTTTTGGACCGAACGAGCAAAATTTTTGAAGGACCGAACGAGTTCATTCACTTGAGAGCCGAACGAGTAAAAATCTCAAGGACCGAACGAGTAATTTTTTTTACTTGGACCGAACGAGTTTTTGTTTAGCTTGAACCGAACTACATCACACACAAGAACAAAATTTTCGATTCTCTTCTAGCTTGAACGAGTTTCTTCACGTTTTAACAAATTTTCGGTTTTTCGGTTTCGAGTGACGTTAAACATAAGACAAGACTTATATGCATCGTGTTCGTAAACATTCATTTCGATCAACGTGGTATAATTCTGGTTTTTACCGACGATAAACGTACACACCGCAGATCAAATTCATATTCGGTGAATATTTTATAACTCTCCAACAAAGACGGAAAGTGACTTGGAGGGAAAAATTTTGTTTTATTAATTAACAAGTTTTGGTATATTGGCACAAGCAGCCCCTCACTTTGTTCCTACAATTGCACCATACGTCCTTCCCTTGAAAAGAAGTCCAATCTATTGAAAATACCTTTCACAGTTAAAGTCCTTTCGCTTCAAACAGTCTGTTAGCCCTTTAAAGTGAATCGTTTGTGAACCGTTTGTCCTTATTTGATTTTGATCAACCAGTTAATCATTTCAAGCTCAAGAAATTTTTGCACCGTTCATCGTTTTTAGCTCATAATCGTTAACAAAATTTCAAGTTTCTTCAACCAACAACAACGATTTCATCCAACAATAATTCTATTTTTACGTTTTCTTGATGTTAGTAAAATACCGCAAAATACACTTTGTATTTTTCTCGGTTAGTCAAGACTTGTAAATCCTTAAAATAGTTTTCCACAACAACAAACAATCACTTTACCCTGCTTAAGATCCTACAAATCAATTTTTCCACTTCAAAAATTCACAGTAAAAAGGAAACGAAAGATAACCTTATCTTCGTGTTTCAGGATTCAGAAATACAACAAATCAACTAAATTCAAGACAAAACAACAAGAAAGTTTGCATGGTATTTTTTCAAACGACTTCATTCCCACCTCAAGTGTCCCCTATTAAAACAACGACTTAAAAGGAAGTCGAACCGAGGATGGATTCAAACGCGCATTTACGACACTTTTTTGTCAAGATCTAGAGACTTTCACAGGCACGATGTTCCTAAACGTGGATCAACTAGAAAAGCAACTTGACAACAAAGAATTTCAAGAGATTGGATCCATGGCTTCTTTTAAAGTACTCGAGACACAGTTTCAAATGTTCATCAACTCACAGATCTATTTGAATGATGAATATATTGTAATGACACGAAACTACTTTCTAGAATACACTCGACTCGATATTCCAGAATTCCGTGATACACTGATCCAAAACATGGATTATGTCAAAAAGTTGATTGATAAAAGAGCTCTGCATAAAATGGAGTATGACAGCAGGGTGAATGAAAGACAGACGCAGACGACAATGGAAAAGGTTGATACGAGTAAAGAATTGGATGCTAGTTCAGTTATCATTGAAAGCAATGGGACAGAATCACAAAAGCAGGATACAAGCAGCAGATCAGGGAATGATGCGGACATCAGACCCATATATGATGAAGAGCCAATGGCTGAGGTACAAATGACTGCTGATGATAATGTATCTGCTACAGGACAACAGCATACTGAGCAACCTGAATCCAATAATGAAGGAGAGGTTGACCAGAATGCTGATCAATGTTATGACACACGTCCTTTGCCTGCTAAATTAACTGATAACAGGACAACTGAACTCTCAAATCAATTACTCGAGTCTGAAAATGTTTGTCTCAAAAAGACTGTTGCCCAGTGTCAAAAAGATTTTGCAAAACTCGAAGCACATTGTATTAATCTTGAACTACAAATGGAAAACAATGTTTTAAAATCAGGGCAACAGAGTCAATTTTTAAAAGAGAAAAGTAATGAAGCCAAAGTTAAAAATGACATCGATGTAACTGAAACAATAAACATCGAATTGGAACATAGTGTGGCTAAATTACTTGCAGAGAATGAGCAGTTACATAAGGAAAAAGAGCACTTGAAACAGACTTACAAAGATCTTTTTGATTCTATCAAAAGGACACGAGTTCAGACCAAAGACCAGAATGACTCTTTAATGGCACAACTGAACAAAAAGTCTAATGAAAATGCTGATGTACTAGCTCAGATTCAGAAAAAGGGGTTTGCAATTGCAGCATTAAAAATGAGTTAAGGAAACTAACAGGAAATAGTGTGAATACTAAGTTTGCAAAACCATCAATCTTGGGGAAACCAGTTTTACAACCACATAGAAACCAATCAGTTGTTAGACAACCGACTGCGTTTAAGTCTGAACGACCTAAAATTTCAAAACCACAGTTTGCCTCCCAAGTTGATGTGAACAACGACTTGTCAAAACCAGTCACTACACATTATCTACCTAAGAGAAGAGAATTTGCAAAACCTCATTACAAGATTACACCTAGCTCATCTAGGTATCGCTCAAATGACATAGTTCATAATCACTACCTGGAGGAGGCTAAGAAAAAGACATAAGAACACTCTAGGAACTCCAAAAATTTTTCTAACTCCAAACATTTTGTTTGCTCGACATGTCAGAAATGTGTCTTTAATGCAAATCATGATTCATGTGTTACAAAATTCCTGAAAGAAGTCAACTCGCGTGCTAAGGTTCCATCCAATAAGACAACGAACAGAAACAAACCCGTGGAGCAAATAAGGGTTGCAACGAAACCAAATAGACAGATCCCAACAAGACATAGGTTTTCAATAAAAAGGACTGTTGGGAAATGCAAGTCAAAAGGTCAAAGTACTGCTAAGCAAAAGGTCAAAGTACTACTAAGTTGAAGATCGAAGTATTGCCTACTTAGTAAGGAAGAGTCAACGTACTGCCATGCCGTGGATAAAGGAATCTTAAAGGATAAGGATTCTCAAGACTGTTATTGTCCCCCCCTTAAATGGGCGTTCCAACCGGAAAAAAGATATTGCATCTTCTTAAAGCACAAACAAATAGGTTGACAGTGAAACCCCCAAATGGTTAATTCCAAAAGAAGATATCAAAATCTAAAGTTCTAAAAAACTCCAATGTTGAACAGCGAAAACCCTGACGCTCTTGATGTAAGAGCTTGTACTGCCCTCTTAAGTACAAGTGTTACCAACATCGTTCCAATTCTCTAAAAAGGAAGGACCTTAGAGTTTTTGGGTTTTTGGAAAGAACAGTTATCTCAGAAAACAGCCTTTCAAGGAATTTTGATTACTGAATGAAATGGACAAAATGGTGTTCCTGCTGAAAAAAGTAACCACATACAAGGCCCACCCGTTATTCCCCTCCCAATGGTTTTTAAAAAGACGTTTTTGATCCGCAAAAAGATCAAGGCCTCGGTCCCCAAATCCCAATGGTCCCCACAATAGACCATCTTTGGTTTTTCCCAACCTCTTATTACCAGGGGCCTCCTTCATTCTTTCAGCAAATGAAACTATCTGATCATAACCGTTATTTCAGAAAAACTGCGTAAAATTCAAGACCCCACAGCAATTGGAACACCCGTCCCCCCCAAGTTTCAAAGCTGTTTCCCAAAAACGTTGTTGCCTCAAGTAAAGAAAAGCCCCCAAGACAAAAATACATCCCCACACACAGTAAAAACAACCACCGCCCCCAAAATCACAAAAGACCAAACCAAACAGCAAACAAATCACGAACCACACAAGACCAACACCCTAACATATCACAACATCCACCATCAAACCATCCATTAAAACACGACGAGAAGGTTTGGAATTTACTATTTCCACCCACCCTTCCCCCACATATAGCAATGCAGAGGACCCAACAGGATTAAATTATATATAGATCAATAAAAAAATCCTGACAAAAATTGAAAAATCTCCTAAAAAACAATTCTTCTCGACAATGTATTCTCGTATGGAATCGATAACATTTATACGTGCTTAGAAATTGACCCGCGCATAAAGCCTTGAAAACAACGGGAGGTGGGTAAAATGAAGAACCGAGACGAGAGATTTAAGCCAAAAATGTTTATTATCAAAACATTACCCATTTTCTAATATTTATCCTAAATGGCTATATGTTGCAAATATTCAAAAGTGGTACACCTAACCCCATAACTATCACATAAAGAAGGTTAATATAACATATCTCCTCACATGAAGAACCTTAACAGTTGTATTCGGTCATTTGAAGCTTATTCATACAAGACCATTTCAAATATCCAGCAGCTCAAGGAAAAAAAACGGATTTATGTCAAAGTATTTCCAAGTGCCGCTTACCCCTTAAACGTTTAAAGAAAGAGAAAGGTCCCCCCTCAACATCTGGTTTTATTTTTTTTCAAAACGTTGAAACAAAGATTTTTATCCCAAGAATTTCTCCAGAAACAATTCATAATCCTTTCCAAAATATTTTGGGGTGGTTGGTGTTTTTCAAACCACTCCACTCCCCTCACAGTTCTTATATCCAAAAGAAACAAAAAGTTTCTTTCCAATTTTGGTCCTATTTTTTGAGGGGGAGTTTTTTTTCGAAAAAACCAAAGTATTTAAAAAATGTAATTCTTGGAATCAATCCCTATCACCGACCCCAATTCATAAGTCAATTCCCAAAAACCAATATCAAAAAAGATCCCCCCAAAAACCATGTCCCCCATCAAATGCTGAAATAATTTCCTTCCCCTGGGACTTATTTTTTCCCCAAGACATATTTATTTAAATCACATGGGTAATTTTCCCAAAAACCTAAATGGTTTTAAATTTTATTTTTAATCTAAGAGGGAGGAGAAAAATGTAAAATTATTTAAAAATATGAATCTAATAATCGAATCAAAGGGTGCTGAAACAGTAAGAAAAAGGTTATTAAATGGTTCGAAGATTTTCGAATTTGGGACTTTATACCCCCCACAACACAACATCTTAAATTCCCAAAATTCCCCACGACGATTCCCTGAAGTTAATGAAAGGTGGTTATTTTTTTTTAGGTTCAGAAAAACAATCCCCCCTCTGAATCCAACCAAGAAACCGGAAATGACAATCTTACCCCCAACGGATTAACATACCAAAGTTTATAGAAATAGCAGTCCCCCCCCCCCTTGTAGGTTATGATTGGAGATAAAGTCTATCGGGTGCAAAAAAAACTTGAAATGGTGGGGCCCCGCACTAAGATTATGGCGCTAAAACACCTAGAACAAAGTTTCAGCCACAGCCTGGGTTGGTTTATAAATCACGACCCTTTAGGTACCGGTCACACTTGCACGGCGAAGGAAACACTGACCAAACGCAAATGTAATCTTGGCACACGTGTTCCCCTAACAGCAAACAAAGCCCCCCCAAGCCACATAAGGCCGAACCACAACCGGTGTTTTTGAAGGTGACCAGGCAATAACATATATCTTTTCGATCCCCGAGAATCTCCAAGGTTAGGAATGGCCTATGACATTGGAAAATGACATCATGGACCCAGTGGATGCAAAAAATGCACAAACACCCTTTTCCCCAACCTATGTACGGGGGTTTTCCCTCTCCCAACAGAAAAACTTGGTTCCCCCCCCCCTCCCACTTTGTCCACGGAGAAACAACAACAACGATATCTATTTGACATCCCCTCACACCCCCGAGATCGGTTGGATATTGAATTAAGTGGCAAATATGCTCCAGCCCCTCCCGAGTAAATTAAAAACCAAAATGCTCACTAAATCCGAGTTCCCTAGAGCCCCCATGAGAACAGTCCAAAAAAATCTAGTTATGGACACATTCCCATTTCCAAACACAATTGACATCATCCCAGGTTTTTTCCACATAAAAGCTGTGTTGTCAAGAGGGCCCAAAACGCATATATCCCAATGTTATCTGTTTGCCAGAACATCTCCGAGTGATACTATTAAGTATTCCACAAAATGAAGAAATGGCAAATCCCCCATGCCTTGAGTTTCCCAACATCCAAAACAAGCTCTTGGTAAGGTTGGGACTTGGCGCGAATTCTATCATGAATCAAAACCCCCTTGTTTGTCAAACAACCTGGAAATATCGATTACGTCCAAGAAATATGGAAATTAAAAACGGTTTTATGATGAATCTGTTGAATAAAAAAAAACATGAACAACACCTCGATGTGGTTAAAAAAACCAACTTTTTAACAAGTGAACCCGTGTGAAATTAATTTTCCAAATCAATTTTCCTCGTTTAATCACTAAACAATAAACCCTGCAGGGTCCCCCCAAAACGGTGGGTAAAAAACGGCAAAACCCTCAAATCTCAAATTTCCAAAATGGTTTATAATGATATTAATGTAAAATTAATTAACGTCCCCAATCCAAACTAAGACATACAAATCTCGAAAGCTCCAAACGATGATTAAAGACAAAGACTTTCCCCTCCCCCGACTCTGATATTAAAGCTTTAATTCAAGATAAATAATATAAAGGTAGGCCATGTTTTTTTTAGCCCCAAAGAACCCACAAAAGATCCGTGGTGTTGGTTTATCTTGTGTGGTATGGTGCCACTCACGATGTCACCTCCCGTCCCCTCTCCACGCCCCCATGAACCCGCGGGACCCGCCGCGGTGACCCCCCCAAACAATAACCGCCCACCGCCAGAAAAAGGCATAAAAATGCATCCCCCCGACCGCACAAAAGCACCCCAAGAACACTCCAAGCCTTAAACCGACAAAAAGGAACATCTCAAACAGATCTTCATAAAGAGACGTATGTCCAGACAAATGACCTTACCTTCGGGTGAAAAGATTGTTTATAGCCTCAACTTTTTATAGTAAGGATCCCCACTAACGGAAGCTCGCCCCGTTACCCGTGTATCAAAGAAACCCCTCACCTTCGGGAAGATTTTTGTTATTTTTTTTAGCCTCAATATTCTTCAGTCCGAACAGGGGCAGGATTCGTCCACCCTACAAGGAGGGCCTTACCGGTCCTTTTATCAATCGTTAATTTTTTGTAACATAGGATAATCATATTCGGAGCAAATCCAGGCCTTGATAAGATAATCAAAATAGATGTAATATGTTTTTTTTTTTTTTGGGTTTTAATCCCCAAAAGCCCAGAAACGCCGGTAGCCCCCGCCAGGTACCCCCCTAGTTTCAATACCCGGCGCGTCCAGTTAAATATCCCGCGCGTCACTTTTAAGTGTCGGGGTATATAAGGAACTTTTCCACTTGGAAAAGTTAGTTGTTTAAAAATATCTAAGAAATATCTTTTCACTTTTCTCTCATCTCTCTCTCTAGAACAACTCTTTCTTTCTCCTTACTAGTTCCGATTTCGTGATCGATTGTATAAAGTGAAGTGATAACGAGATCCTACAAATTTTGATTCTCACAAGATCTCTTTCTGTTTTTATTCTTACTTTATCTCTCAATTCTTTTTCTTACTGAATCACTTTGTCTGTTTTTGTTTCACACATCTCTCTTTATGTTTTTTATTCTCACTTTATCTCTCAATTCTTTTTCTCACTGAATCACTCTGTCTGTTTTTGTTTTACACATCTCTCTTTCTGTTTTTGAACTCACTACATCTCTCATTTCTTTTTTGCTTACAATTCTCTCTATTTGTTTTTATTTTCTCTCAATTCTTTTAAGCTTACTTTTTCTCTCTATCCGTGTTTGCTTTCTCTTAATGCTCACAGTATTAATTATAATAGCAGTACTAATTATACTTACCAGTAGTAAGTTAGGCCAACAACACTAACTTGAATTTCATCATTAGCGGTTGTTCCGTACCATTTCAAGCATCATTTGTGCATAATCCGCTGCATATTAACACAATTAACCTCCCCTCAATCAATACTTCAGAGGTTAAGCATTCCTATACTTGCAATCAGATATTGAAATCTGCCAACATCAAATGCTTTTGTGAGCAAATCTGCAACATTCTGATCTGTGTGAATCTTGATCATCTGAATAAGCTTCGTTTCATTGGAATCTATGATAAAATGATGTCTAATCTCAATGTGCTTAGACTTTAAGTGAAACACTGGATTCTTAACTATGCAGATGGTGCTTTCATTGTCAATGAAAATCATAGTATTCATGAAATTGTATCCATAATCTAGCATTTGATTTTGAATCCAGAGTACTTATCCACAACAACTAGCAGCAGCCACATATTTTGCTTCAGTAGTAGAGTTGGCAATTATAGTCTGCTTCTTGCATTGTCATGAAAT
This sequence comes from Tanacetum coccineum, assembly GCA_026074375.1. NCBI lineage: Eukaryota > Viridiplantae > Streptophyta > Magnoliopsida > Asterales > Asteraceae > Tanacetum > Tanacetum coccineum. The sequence goes on along the minus strand of BQNB010006694.1, from coordinate 56 downwards.
CAATTTGCTTCCAAGAATTTGACAACCTCTTGTTGTGGATTTCCTGTCTAAACATG